>CAUYON010156167.1:0-18980 GCA_963573935.1 Arctocebus calabarensis
ATGAAGCCATTTGGTCCCAGGCTTTTCTTTTTAGGGAGATTTTGTATAGTTGATGCTATTTCAGAACTTAAGATAGGCCTGTTCAACTTTTCCACTTGATTACGGCTAAGTTTTGGAAGGTGGCATGCTTCCAAGTATTGGTCAATTTCCTTCAGATTTTCATATTTCTGAGAATAAAGTTTCTTGTAATATTCATTAAGGATTTTTTGAATTTCTGAGGAGTCTGTTATTATTTCATTATTATTTCTGATAAATGAAATTAGAGATTTTACTCTTTTTTTTCCTGATTAGGTTAGCCAAAGGTTTATCTATTTTATTGACCTTTTCAGAAAACCAACTTTTTGATTTATTGATCTGTTGTATAATTCTTTTGCTTTCAATTTCATTTAATTCTGCTCTAATTTTGTTTATTTCTTTTCTTCTGCTGGGTTTGGGATTGGAGTGTTCTTCCTTTTCCAGTTGCTTGAGATGTCCCATTAAGTTGTTAACTTCTTCTCTTTCTGTTCTCTTGAGGAAGGCTTGCAGTGCTATAAATTTTTCCCTTTTAGGAATTCCTCTGCAGTATCCCAGAGGTTCTGATAATTTGTATCTTCCTTATCATTTTGTTCCAAAAATTTGGTAATTTCCTTCTTACTCTCATCTATGACCCAGCTATCATTCAAAAAAAGGTTATTTAGCTTCCACATTTTTGTATGACTATACAGATTCCTGTTGTTACTGAGTTCAACTTTTATTCCATGATGGTACAAGAAGATGCAAAGAATAATTTCTATTCTTTTAAATTTGCTGCGGTTAGATTTGTGACCTAAGATGTGATCGACTTTAGAGTATGTTCTGTGGGCTGATGAGAATGTGTATTCAGCTTTTTTAGGCTGAAATGTTCTGTAGATGTCTGTTAAATCCAAATGTTGAATAGTTAAGTTTAAAACCAAAATTTCTTTGCTTAGCTTCTTATTGGAGGATCTATCCAACACTGCCAAAGGAGTGTTAAAATCTTTGACTATTATGATGCTGGAAGAAATCAAGTTGTTCATGTCTGTTTGAGTCTCTCTTATAAATTGAGGCACATTCTGGTTGGGTGCATAAATGTTAATTATTGAAATCTCATCATATTGAGTATTGCCTTTAACAAATATGAAGTGACCATCCTTATCTTTCCTTACTTTTGTTGGTTTAAAGCCTATTGTGTATGCAAATGAAATTGCAACACCTGTTTTTTCTGCTTTCCATTTGCCTGAAATATTAATGACCATTCCTTCACCCTGAGTCTATATTTAATCTTTTAAGGTAAGGTGAGATTCTTGTATGCCGGAGATATGTGGCCTGCATTTTTGTATTCAGTCAGCCAACCTGTGCCTCTTTAGAGGACAACTTAAGCCATTCACATTAATTAAGAATATTGATAAGCCTGTTAGAATTTTGGGTATCGGGTTTTTCAAAAGTCTAGTGAACATTTTTAATCCTTTTACCACTGTGGAAGTTGGAATTTGATCAAAAGTTTCTGAGTGAGGTTACTTTTGTGGGGAGGATGATGCTGGTCCTTACGGAGGATAGGTCTGAGAATATTCTGGAGAATATTGGTTTAGTTATGGCACATTTCTTCAACATGTGGATGTTTTTAAAGTATTTAATTTCTCCATCATAAATGAAACTCAGTTTAGCCGAATACAGGATCCTGGATTGAAAGTTATGTTGTCTAGGAGATTAAAAGTCGATGACCATCCTCTTCTAGCTTGAAAGGTTTGAGCAGAGAGATCTACAGTTATTCTAATATTCTTCCCCTTATAGGTTATGGTTTTCTTGTGTCTGGCTGCTTTCAGAATTTTCTCCTTCATATTAACTTTAGTGAACTTAATTAGGATGTGCCTGGAGGATGTCTTATTTGGGTTGAGTTGTGCTGGGGTTCTGAAACTGTCTGATATCTGAATTTCAGAATCTCTTGGCATGTCTGGAAAGTTCTCTTTCATAATCTCATGAAGAAGAGACTCTGCCTTGTGAAGCCATTTCATCACTTTCAGGGATCCCTATAAGGCAAATATTGGTTTTCTTCGAATTATCCCAGAGCTGTCTAAGAGAATGATCCATTTTTGCCCCCCATTTCTCTTCCTCTTTGAAATTTTGGGAGCATTTGAAAGCTTTGTCTTTGATATCAGAAATCCTTTCTTCTGCTTGCTCCATTCTGTTACTGAGGGAGTCTATTGTATTTCTCAGATTTATGAGGGCTGCAATTTCTTGTTTCAGTGTGTCAAAATCTTTTGTGATTTGTCTTTGAATTCATTGAATTCTTGAGACAACTGTTGAATTGCTCCTTAAATTTCTAATTCCAACTTTACCTCTATTCTATTAATCATATTTGCAAGCCAAACTCCGAATTCAATTTCTGACATCTCAATCATTTATCTATAAATGGGATCTTCAGTTGTATCCACCATATCATTCCTTTGGGGAGTTGATCTACTCTGGTTATTCATGTTACTGGAGTTTTTCTGCTGATTCCACCCCATGATTATTTTACACCATTTGACTAGCTGAGCAGATAAAGTGAAGTTGGGTTGTGGGAGGGGGGGTCCTGGAGTAGAGATTAACCAGCCCTTTGCCCAAGAGCTGTGACCGGTGTCTGAACCTTTTCCCCTAGAGTTTTGCAAAGGATTTGCTATGGCCTGAGACACTGGGGACTTACTTGGTGTGGTAGGGCTAAGTGGCTCTGTCTTGTTTTCAGCTGCTCTGGTTCCTACCCTAGTGAATCAGTTACTCTGGGTTGAAGAATCAGCTGTGCAGAAATACCAGCAATTAAGTCACCTGCCCCCCATGGGCAACAACTGGAAAAGGAAAATCAAACGTTCCCACAACCACACACCCAGGGTACCACTTTGTATAGTCCTTGGGTGATTGTTCCAGTCTGAGAGATACAAATCAATTGTCCCAGACAGCATCTGGTTTCAAGTGAGGGCGTTGAAAATGTCTCTAGCAACTAGATAGCAGGGGTCTGCTGGAGCTTGAATATGACTCTTTCTGGTGTTCCCCGGAGTCAGAAGGACCCCCACACACACACCAGCAAATGAATTAGTCTGGGAAGGTTCATGCCTCCTTCCCCACCTTGCACCAGTGTCACACCCAGTCACTGGTAACCCTGCAGGGCTATGACCCATTTCCTTCCAATGAGCAAGTGTTTCAGGGGTTTGAGCCTGGCTGAGTCACAGAGAGATCTTATGGCCCCTTGGCCAGGCTTCCACATTCTGCCACTATCCAGCAGGGACAGCTGAGTCCTGACAACCTCGGTGGTTAATGGAAGCTAGGGCGGTTCACTCAGTTCTATCCCCACCCGATTGATGTGGCTGACACTTATATTTGCGCAGAATTTGTGATTCTGTTTTGACTATATTCCCCTGCAGACCAGGTGCTATTTGAGTTCACAGAAACTGGGACTCAGCCCCGGTCTTTGCCCCTACCCAGAGCTGGTGTTTCTGTTTTCCCTGCAGTCTATGTTGGGGTGGGTGCAGCTCACACTTGGCTCAGAGTTCCAGCCTCGGCCTTTGTCTCAGCTATGATCCCCTGAGTGTTTCTTTGGCTTACTAAAGCAGTCTTCGGGCTCAGCCTCACCCTGGGAGTATGCCATCTCTGCACATGTGTCTTCAGTTCTCGGTTCTGTGGAGCTCCGCCCAGGCCGGTACCACCTCAGGCATACCCTTTGCTCACAGGGTCTGTGTTTCCATCGCAGATCTATTCCACCAATGTCTGCCATTGGAGAAGATGCCTGGCTTTCTCTGGTTGCCCAGAGAGATAGGGAATGTCCTTTCAAAATATCCCCAGGAGTGCGAGCCCCACTGTTCCTGCTGCTGCCCCTGCTGCTCTGTGCCAGAAGGCACTGCCCCTCCCTTTCCCACATGGTTCCTTCAATCCACTGCCTTCTCCTTATCCCTGTGCCACAGAATTAGCACAAACTTGCAACAGCCCATGCCCTGTCCACACATCTTGAGAAAATACTCAAGAATCTGGACTCCATGGGGGTCAGGCTTCCAGACCTCAGGGTGAGAGAGGAGGGGAGTGCTGGGAGTTCAGAATTGCAGGTAGAGAATATATACGGTTTTATACAGTTTTATGACTGGCAGAAGAGTGCCATGGCACCTTAGTAGGGGAAGGAGGTCCGGTTTTTAGAGGGTCTTTCCTGTGGGATAAAATGGAAGGACATTTGAACTCTGCTTGCTTATTTGTAGAAAGTATACTACAAGCAGTTCTCATGGGGGAGGGGACTCCTATCCACTTGGTGATGGATTTTGTACCTTTTGTTGGTATCCTTGGGGTCATAGCTCACGTCAGCAGGGTTGATGTGCATTCTTCAACCTTCTCTCTTGGCTCAGCTCTAAACCCTCAGCTTACTTGCTGAACTTCTGTCCTTTAACTCTCCTTCTGGATGGGAGCCTTTGTGGAAAGCTGGCTATAGTCAGCCATCTTGCCTTCACCCCCTTATTCTTTTTTTTTTTTTTTTTTTTTTTGGAGACAAAGCCTCAAGCTATTGTCCTGGGTAGAATGCATCACAGCTCACCACAACCTCAAACTCCTGGGCTTATGCGATTCTCTTGCCTCAGCCTCTATAGCTGGGACTACAGGTGCCCTCTACAATACCTGGCTATTTTTTTGGTTATAGTTGTCATTGTTTGGCAGTCCTGGGCCAGGCTCGAACCTGCCAGCTTTGGTATATGTGGCTGGCACCCTAGCCGCTTGAGCTACAGGTGCCACCCCAACTTCCTTATTCTTGATTGCATTTATGTGTTCTGTTGTTATAGTAATACCTTCGCTACAGTCTTACATTACTCTCACACCTAGACAGTCATCTCTGTGGTCATAAGATTGGATTAAAGACATCTAAATATTGGTTGTTTCTTAGGGGCTCTTGACTGACAGTCTCTACCACATAACCAAGTGGCACAGAAGGTAGGTACCTTGTGCAGAGTGGGCTATTCCTGGTCTCTCAGGATGCTTCTTAAACATAGAAGACATTAATCTCCTTGGTAAATTGACACAGAAGCTGGTGTTATAGTGATTCACAATTAAATTCCAGGGCTTGCCTGTTTGATTACCAAGCTCTGGGAGGTTTTTTTTAGCTACATTGCCTCAGAATTATGAGGAGTTTCATCCAGACTTAAAGAAATCTTTTGAAACATTTTTGACATGCATCATTCTGTTGTCTCTTCTGCTTCATTACCACATCATAGATGATAAGTCTTGAGGTTAAAGAGGAGAGGAGTTCCTCATCATCTCCTATCTGATATTGCACCCACTATCCTACTGATTAAAAAAAATAAGTTTATTTCACTTAATAATAATTTTTAAAAGAGTTGACCAACTCATACTGGTTTTTTTCTTTTACTTATGTACCAGATGTTTTATTGATTTTCCCCTTTTCTATGGAGTGATCAAAAGTTCTATAGTCAGGCAGAGAAAGAAGGAACAAGGTGATTTCACCACATAAAAGTATGTTGACTTGGGCATTGTCTGCTAATTAATAAGCATTTATTGAGCCCCTGCTATGAGTTCATATCTTATACTCCATATTATCTTTGATTCCATAGAGCTCTAGCACAAAGTTAAGTACAAATGTAACATCAATTTACATCCTTACTAAAGATGAAAAAGAGAGTGTCAGGGATTGTGCCTGGCCATACAGGCTGTGGGAAGGAATCTGGCTTTTATGCTGAGCAGCCAAAAGGTTGAGCAAAGGCCTGATCTGATCTGATCTGACTTCCATGTTACAAGGTTCACTCAGGTACTGAGTTGACCATGGACTCTGGCAAGGGTAGAAGTACATTAACCAATTAAGAAGTTATATGAATAATACAGACAAAAAAATCATAGTATGGCTTAGATCAGTGTGGTAGCATTGGACTTTGTGAGAAGTTGGTTTCTGGCTATATTTGGAAGCTAGAACTCTCAGGATTTTCTGGCAAATAGAAAGTGAAGGGCAAAAGAAAGGATGTAAGGAAGATTCAAATGTTTAGGGCCTGAACAACATAAAAATGTAAGAAGAATAAAAATCTTTTCCTACGTATGTCATTCTTTTAATGATTCTGTATGTCAACTCTGTTCATAAACTATATTTACTTCTACCTTAACCTCCTAAACTGGTGAAAATTCAACAAGTTCTAAGAGTGCTTTGAATCATCTTGGTAAATTCAGTGTAGTCCTAGGAAAATTTCTTACTAGCTACCACCTCTAAAATTTAATGAACAATGTAACATCAACATGAGGATAGTTGGGACACATAGCAGAACTGGAGGGATTTACTGTCTTCTTTAACTTTATTGTCTGTTTTACCATCTAGGTAAACAGAGATCTAAGGCTCTGCCTGGATTTGGATCTTAAGCCTAGGGCCAAAAGATGGGAAAGGTGTTTTTGGATCTCTGTGTGATATGAAGGGGAATCCAACTGAGATGGCTTTAGGAAAGCATGGCTCAGTATGAAATATTAAGTCTTTAGTCAAGGGATCAGACTGGCCATAACAGCCAATAAAAAGGAAAATATCTGCACCAGGACATTGAGTATATTTTTCCAGTTGACTTAGAAGGTATTCTCATACTTTTTCCCAAATGTTTCAGAAATTCTTCAAATAGCTTTCAAATACTAACAAGAGGTCTAGTGGGGAGGTGGAAGAAAGATTAAATTAAACTTAAAGAGGAATACAAAGAAGTGTAAATAAGTATAAAAGCCTATGATATAACAAACATCCATATCCACAATGAATTAATCTTGATTGTGCTTCTTCTTTATTTATGGACTTACTCTGCTGTCATTTTAGACATTTACTGTTAACAGTGTCTCATTTGATAATTTGATGTTGACGTCTCTCCTTTTCCTAGATTTAGTTAAATGCAAAGAAAAGCTTTGAAATGCAAATAATTGACCATTTTTCCTGTCCTTAAGAAAGACTGGAACAATGCAAACCTTGAATAAGTCTTAGAAAAAATAGTTCTATTACAGGAATGTGTAAAATCTCAGGTCTTACCCTTAGATATATAATTAGCTTAGCATGAAATACAGTCTGTGACCAACATTAATGCTTCCTAAAATCAGATTTTCATGAAACATTTTATTTCTTTTAGTGAGGCAGATGAATTTCTTTAATATATTATATATCCACTGTAAAATTCAGCCCCAAAATAAGTCTAGTGTTAAATCTAAATTATGTTTAATTTTGAATAAACCTCTTTTCTTTGGTGCTGGGACAACTGTAATTACTGAAATCCAAAGAATTATAAAGCACTATAAGCATTTATGTTAGGAATCAAAATTAGAGGAGAATGCAAAGACTAGTATATTAAAAAAGTAAAGTTTCTGAGACAAGATGAAGTTAGTTTAAAAAGTTTTTAAGGAGAAAGTACAATGTTCAATTTTAAAAGGAAAGAGAGAAAACAGACTTGGCAGTGACTCTTACCATAAAGAATATTATTTCAATTGTCTTCATAATTGAACCTAATAATATACTTTGCTCTTTAATAGAAAATTATGGTTTGTGTATCTCTGTGTGTAAAAGAGATGCTCACAGAGATATGCTTGTATTTCTTTTGCAACAGAGAACAGAATTATAATCCAGTTGAAGTTGGACTTCTCCATCTCTTCCTGTTGACCTTTAACAAAATTCTGACTCTTTTTTCCTCTCCATTTGTCTGTGAAGAGTTTCCATTTTAAATTCTTCCAATTTAACAGGGGGAAAAGGTTAACAAGAAAGTCATACTCCCCCTCAAAAAAAAAAAAAGTGGTCCACAGTTTCCCACTGAATTAGAGCCAAAAACTCTGCCCTGCCAATTTTGCTCTCCTGTCTCTGAGCTGTACCCTGACCCTTCATCTGACCAGTGGGACTTGCCGCATAAGATATATCTGGGCACTCTTCTCAAAGTGCTATCTTTGTTCATATTTCAAAACACTCACAGATATTTTATCATTAATTAGTATTCATATTATGTCTCAAACAATCTGTTCAAGAATAGGGGAAGTGAACTAGTTGAACAGCTCTTCTGTTTGTCTGGTAATTAACGCAGATGATGTATGTGAGCCGGAGGACTTATCAGGGAAGAGGTAGTCCAGTGTGGAGTAGGTAACTCTGGAACATTGAGATGCCTACCTAGTTTGGATGCTGGGTTTCTCCAAAAAATTGTACTTGGCAAAAAGGGTGGGGAGACACAGGCCTCTTTAAAAATAGACCCATGCCTCTTTGATTCACAGCATCCTGGATTTGCTTTTCATCATGTTAACATGCCACTTGGGAGCTGGCTGGACTCCCTTGTTCAGTGACATATATTTCATAGTGGTTTTTTAAAAACCATTTGTTCTTTGAACCACAACATGCTTTGAATTTCTCTTTCAAATTTGAGGGTGTATATATAGATTGATCAAAACAATATTTTTAACATTCCAAACAATTTAGAAAGATAGTGGATGGGTGTCAGTTAATCTATTATGTTCCTCTCTTTCTCCTCCCCCTCTTCAGCTGCTAATCTTAGAACTTGTGTGCCAAATTGTGTAAGATATTCTTCCAATAGCTACATGTGTGACTCTTTTGTGAGTTCTTCAGACAGTTATGAGGACAGATTTGGAGTTGCATATGGGACTGTCACATGGTTTGATTGCCTTGTCTTCCAGGCACTGAAATTTTTTTCACTGAGCTTTAATACGGAGGAATTTTTAGTTGTGGTAGAAGTTCAGCAAAGTCTCTATTAAAGGTTTTACACAACCTGGAAATGGGGAAGAAAAAGAAGTTTATATCCACCACCACTCTGTATTTGGCATCTATATATGTTGAACAGCTCATATGTTTGCTATAATGAAACAAATACAGGGCTTTATCACATAATTTTTATGAAAATAAGGAGAGAGTTAGTTATCCCTTATTATCCTCCTTGCTCTTTTGGAGCAAGATCTAGTAAATGTCTCGACAGAAAAAAAGTAGCAGATGCTTTATAAAAAGGTCTCATATAACTTATGTCCAATTATAGATGCTAATTTGCAGAAAAATATGATTTATCCATGTCTTTCAGAGCCAGAAATTCCATGTCTCTAGTTTGTGAGATGCATAAGGTGCAAATCCATTTTCAACTTTAAGGATACATATTTGAAATCCTTCTTTTGTGACCTAAACCCCATAGCCCTCCATCCCATTGAACCACAAGTCCACCTTAAAGAACACACAGCTTTGAAGCAAAGTCATTTCTCTAGTCATATTTTATATGTTCCTCAAGAATAAATAGTATCTGTTTCCAGTGAATAAGAACATATACTACGATGTAATAGAAGTGTAATCACATATACTCAGAGTCAGCCTTAAAATAGTATATGACTATTGATATACTTTATCCTTGTATTAATTCACCCTCTGAAATAAATACAGTGATTTATTATGTAGAGCTGTACTTTGATTTGATTCATGTGAGAATTCAGTGAACTTTGTTATACTTGGGGCAAAGTCTTAATTCAGAAATAATAATGATGGCTATCATTTATTGGTTCCTTGCTCTGAGCCTGCACTCCATTTTATATACATCTAATCCCCAGAATAATACACCAAAGTAGGTATTATTATTATCACCATTTTTCCAGTTAAGTAAGAACTGGGGAAATAGCTTGAATGATGAGAAAAGTGTTTTCTTTTATCAGACCTTAATGTCCGTTTCCTGTTTAAACTGGAAAGTTCTGTATCTTCCTGGGGAAATTGCACTGGCACCTTATACCGTGAAACTTGTAAGTGGTGGAATAAAATATAAGCTACTGGGTCCTTAAGCCACAACTTGAAAACCTTAGAAGCGACACACAGGGTACCAGACTTCACCACACTCTCAGGGCCACAGTTACATAAGGAACAGCAAGTTGATTGTCATTGCACCCATAAAAAACTGCCTACAAAATCTTTTCTTTTTATTTTCTAGCCTACAAAACAATGATCAATGAAAAGATTTTCTTTGGATATCAAGTCTTTCTCATGCATTTCATAAGGCTTTGAACTAAAATCTGGGTAATAGGTTTAATTGAGCTATTATATTCTGCCCAGTAATTGTGCACAACTGAGAAAGAAAATTGCTTAATAAAAAGTTGTAGTCATCACTAACTTTATCTTAATTCCCCCAAGAAATAAGTGAAGAATACTTTAAGAGCAGCTCAGAGTTCTTAGAAAATGTTGAAAAATACTTTGTTTAGAAATATTTCTGCCCATATGTCACACTATACTTTCTGGGAATGTGGGAGTGGTGATTAATCTTTTCCATATTTTATTCATTGGGGGTAAGTTTTATCTTCTTTCTCCAAGAACATTTAAAAAGGGCCATATTTTCCATTATTCTAAAACCAAGTACTTTTTTTTTTAGCATGCGTTCTATACACTGATTTGTGATTGGAATTTTTATCACACAGATATCAAAAGTAGTTTCTGAAATGTTTTGAATTTCAGTCATACCCCTGTTTATATCATCGTGTCATCAAAAAGTAAGAGATTTTTTAAATAAACAATAAAGTAGGATGATTATTAAAATATATTCTAGGAGGTGCAAGAATCTGTCCTTTATTGATGTTAAACACTATATTGGCAAATATCATGAATTCCAGATGTTATCTATCTAATAAACCCCTAAAATGTGAACAATCGGTTCACAGTTGGTTTAGTAAGATTGCTAGGTAAAAAAGGAAATACTAAAAAAACTTTTACCTTCTAACTGTCAATAGTAACCAATTTAAAAAGATAAGGGGAAAAAAAGAACTCATGCACAGTAGCATCGAAAGTGTAAGAAATTTCAGGATTGCTATAAGCCTGTATGGCAGGATGATGCTTTCAGAGGAAAGCTATACCATGTTTCCAATTGGACATAACTTAAAGATACCAGTTTTCTACAATTTTAAAAATTAATTTCATTAGAATCAAATCTCATTGGGAATGAATTTAGTACAATGATTCTGAAATAGACACAGAGAAATAAAGCAGACAAAAGTAGCCTAGAAATTTTTACTAAAAGAAAGAGTAAGAGGGGCATGGGGGAAGGAAGGAGGAATGAGGAAGTCTTACACTGCCATGTATTAAATACTTTGTAAAGATGTGATTAAAATCACGTGTCACTTGCAAAGTAACCTGAAATTTCTCTGTAAATTATGTGCATTCACATTTGCAGAGGTGTTAGCATTTTTTTTGACCAAACTGGAACACGAGGCCTTGCTGCCTGTTTCTGATTTGGCAAGCCTTATTTGGAGATAGTACATTGTTTTCACCAATGACATTCTAGACACTGGACCTGCTAACCAAGTGGAGTTTGTAAGCAGTCAGCACTAGCTGCCTCTTGCTTTGGATTATGACACTTGGGATTTTCTCAAATGCAGTTGAGTTTCAGACTTGTGTATCTGAGAGCCTTTTTTTCTCCCATGGCTCCTGAGGTTTGTAGAATTGTTGTGAAAGTTGCTTTCTTCAACTGATAGGGAAATATTTCCTGGATTTATGCTTTATTTTAATTTATTTTTGCTGTGGCTGACACATTTGAAGTTCAGTTATTTCACGGATTTCCCCCCCACCACCACAGTAAGCTTCATCTGGTATTCAGTGTAAGCTAAAAATAAAAATGATATAAAATTTTAAATTATTGAAGCTAAACTCAAGTTTTAATATAGAGCAAACATGTTTACTCATAATGTATTTCTTCTTACTTATACACAGATGTGGATCCCAAGTTAAAAGAAGCCTCACCAAGGAAACAGTTTGTAAAATATTTTTGGTGAGACTAGTGGGCAAATAAGTGCTAGTCATCTAAATAATGGTTGAAAAATAAAAGTAATTTCTAGACATGCCAACCATACTCACCTTATAATTAAGTATATTGCAAATTACTACATCAAACAGAAAATTTGAGAGTTCCAATAGTAGTTAGTTTCCAGCTTAGTTAATGTCAATTTATGTACATTCTGCTTATAATTTATGTACATTCTGCTTATAGTAATTTGCTACAAAATCATCACGTTACCATTTAAAAAAAATACATTTGTGGCTAAAAATAAATGAATTTGAGAAAGAGCATTTTGCTGAGTTGAAATTTATAGTCTGTATTACAAGGAACAGATCTGTAATAATTTTGCTTTAAAAAATAACTTGTAATCAGAAGTTAAATTATCATTTTATAATTTTCTATAAAGAAAAGAAAGTGTTTTCAATTTAATTATTCATACCTAAAAGGATGTTTGAGTATATTCTTATTGGGATAATTAGTAATCAGAACAAATTGTAATAAGCATTTATACTTTCTAGAAATTTTTTAGTCCTTCACTTTTCTTTGAAAATGTTGAAAGAGTACAGAACAGACATGATATTATTTAATATTCTGATACTTTTCAGGATCATAATGTTGGTTTTTAAAACTTTACTAAATTGACTTGACAATTTTAAATTAATTATCATCTTGTGTTTTTCCTTTCTCCCTCTCTTCTTAATGACAGTTTAATTCAATTTCATGGTTTTATAAGTAATTTTGCTACCTCATTCATCTGAGTAATCAATAAGGAAAGGAGCCTTATGGATTATAGTCCATTTGTATTAGATAGAGCAGATGGCTTTATTGATAAATGGAAATACTCCAATATTTATTGTATAATGATCTCACAGGGACTCTAGCTTCTGAATTTTAATACTTTAATTTCTATACTAATTGGAAAATTACGCAATTTATTGAATTACCATGTATCCATTCAATCATATCAATGTGGGAATTGTGGCATTAATTACTTTTCAGTTAATATCTTATTTTTACAAGATGGGCATTTCTCTTTTCAAAGGCTTTGTGTTTACTTATCTAATTACTGACCAAGCTATCACTTTGATCTTGAGGATTTTAAAGCTAAAAACAATATTTGTAGCAGAGAGTAAGTTAAAGATAGGATCCCAGAAGTGACAGAGGCAAAGATTCCATAGTAGTTTCTCCCTCCTTATACCTTTGTCCTGTGGGAGGCAGAGAAGGAAAGGGTGGTCTTAGACATTCTCTTTACATATGCCTCTTGCATAAGTTTCTATTCTCAATAGATTTCCTAAAATTATTTTCTAATGTAAGTGTGGATATAAGGACATAATGATGTGACTCACGTTCTGATTATACTTTATTTTCTCAATTTGGAATTGAGGCATTTAAAGAATGTTAATGATGTATAGAATCCTTACAGCACTATTCTCCCAAATGTTTGGTATCCTTACAAAATCACATTCACATTAGTAGAAATAAACAAAATTCAATGGGAAAGAGAACTTTACTTTTACCGTATATACTTTTGTATTGTTTAAATGCTTACCAAAAGCATATAATCATGCCTTACTTTTGCAATTGCAAAGATTAAAGTGATAGTATTAGTCATTCCAAAAGCTCATTGTCATTGTTTTTATTTTTCAATATCCTACTAACTTTATTATTGAAGAGCCATGTATTTAACCACAGTTAGCAGAGCTATTTAACCTCTGATAGTACCTCCAGGTTGCTTGCTATTGTATTTAGAAAACAACATAAATTCTTTTGTTGTTAGAAAAGAATTAAAAGTAGTGACCATATAAAAGTAGCGATCATTTTTTTCAAGCTAAGAATCAGTACATATCACCTAACAATTTTTTTTAATTGTTTTCAAATTTAAAAGTAGTGACCATTTTTTTCAAGCTAAGAATCAGTACATATCGCCTAACAATTTTTTTAATTATAAATTTGTTATTCTGAAAACTTTACAAAGCCATAAAGACTAAATGCTTTTATATTTAGTTATAAATGTATTATTACCTTCACTATTGATTGACATCACTAAATTCCCAATATTTCTTTTAGCACATTTCCTCAAACAAAGCAAGAACTCAATGCCTATTGATTGTTATATTAATAAACAAGGTATGATGGCATACATTCATGAAAACAATTGGAAATACAAAGTATTTATTTATATGCTTTCAAAGTAGTAGTATATGATCCCTAAATCAAATAGAAACTTTATTTTAAAGCCTAATAAGATCAATTTCTTTAAAGGTATTTAAAATTAAAATAAGCTATGTAATCATACTAAAGAATAAGTTAACCAACCTTTATTTAGTGAAAATTTTTTATAGTGTTCAATGGACAAAGAGGACAGGATAACCTAGACCTATTCAGAGATAAGCCACTCAAGCTACACACTCTACTGAACAATTTAGAGCAAAATAACAGTAGTTATATTTTTACTGCCCTGGCAAGTAGAAATGGACTAAATATACCCTGATGACGCCAGATATCCGCAACACTTCAGTGTAGTTTCAGAAACATTGCTTAAATGGAATAGATAATACTTCAATGGAATTTTTGATTTTATTTCCTAATAAACCAGGAAAAAGACAAGCAATCATTGAAACAGCATATACCTTGAAATATTCTATTTACTGTTTCTTTTTAAAAAATCAAAGTCTAAGTAATGTAAGAGGCATTTGTATTTTGTGGTTAATGGAGCTTTTTAATTCCTTTATTTATGGAATCACACATGTGAGTACTTTCCAATAAAATTTGGGAAGAATTTTTATTCTGATCTTTCAATCTACATTTGTGGCCCCTAACCTTCCCTGATATTTTCTCAATTTCTCATTATCTGTATTTTTCTCTTTCCCCTTCTCCTTTTTCCTTTAGTACTCAGTTACACATTGAGAGATAGACAGACAAAGACAGACAGACATACCAGCTATTATTTTGTATCACCAAACTGGAAAACTTTCTCTCAGGCAACATTGCAGTATGATTATTTTTGTTGTTTTAGGAAGATTTCATTCCTCCCTTCTTGCATGAAATTTTGCATATTTGGAGAAACTTTGTTGTATCAACCCATTGGTGGGAAGGAGAAAAAGGATCTAGAACTGAGGAATGTGATTGCATTTATAGTGAAGCAATTACTCTTTTCACTGTATTTTGCTAGAAGTTTTTTTCATAAAAATTTTCAAAGTTTCGGGTATATGTCCCATCTCCTTTCCCCCAAAAGGATCACACATTCCTAAAAATAAGCCATGAAGATGAAGGGTACATCTCAACATTTAATTGTCTTCCAAGAATTTTAGATGGGCCCAAATTTTTAAAAGATAAACAAGGAGTCTTAAAATTGTGTTTTAGATAGCTAAGTATTGTGCGAAAGCAAATTGTCTTTATAATATCTTAAGAGAATAAGCACATTTATCCAATTAATATTCTTTAAAGATGCCATGTTCTTACAGGGGAAATAAGATAAAAGTACTCAATAATAAATTTCTAAATTTAGTCCTAAGTCATTTGGACTTCAATTTAATCAAATGTATCAGACAGTTTTTTCAAAGCCTTAATTTTTGAAGACAAGATGATAGTAATTGATCATGCTGGTGAATAAGGAAATAAATTTTGGCATGTTAAGGAAGTGTATAAGCTGACATTTTTGAACAAAAGCAGCCTGTCAACTGTGGTGCACTTAAAGACAAGAAAGATTGATGTTTGCCAAATGTAAAATCAGAGAGAAGAAAAATATGTTTTCAAGTTTAAGGGATTGCCAACGATGAAAGAGAAAATAAATAAAATGTAGATGTACAATATTGTTATACCTTGTCAAGGAAATGTTAATTGAAATCAGGCCTCCTCTTTAAATGAATAACACAAGATTTCCACCAAATTTCCAAGACTACTCAAGAGTCTGACAGTTAATGCAAAAGTAGAATTTTAAAAGTACAAAGTGATGGCTGACATTAACAAAAATTATACTGTTACATTATCAAAAGGCTATGCCCAAGATTTTAATGTCAATGATCTCCTACCGATTAATATAATTGGTTATGTTACTAAGAGAAAGCTGATTATGTTACTAAGAATTTTGAAAAATATCAACATGAACCATGTGGGACTTCATCATAAATTTAATAGCTATAATATGCAGGTTTATATTATTACTTCCAAATTATCAGCTTTATGACATTTATTTGATAGCTATATAAGCTATATATTGTTTGAATGTGCAATGATTTAAGTTATTAAGATACTGTTCTCTTATGATCCATGATAAGAATATACAGTACATTTAAATGGCTAGGTCTTTCAAATCAGAATGGTATGATTCATTTTCCTAAGGTTGAGATTAAACCAAAACTGTGTTCATTTATAGTAATTGTAATGGATTTTTTTTTTATATTGTTCCATACTGGGACTGAAAAAGATTACCACACCTTGTTTAAAGTTGTTATATTGTTCTATTTGTGAATCTAACAAAGCCTTTGGCAGAAAAGAACACAAATTGTTCAAATGAATTTTAGAAAATGAGAAAGCCTCTGAATCAAATGATTAAACATTTGAAATACATGAGATAATGTTAACAATCTTCACCTACAGAAAATCAGAGATTATATATATTGCTTTAAAAAAACCCTCTAATGTTTCCTTTTTATTCTCATAATGGAAAGTAGGAAAAAAATTTATTTATTTGCCCACAGACATGGGAAAAAAATTACCCAGTAGAGCTATACACCCACACAACAGATTTTTCCAGACTCCGTTTTCCCCAAAGCAGTCTTTTTATTTCAGCACAGTAAGTGATTTTTCTATCTTTCTCACTGAAGTGCTCAGGTGTATTAGCACCTCTTTCCCTCTCAGGACATTGCCCTTGTTCAAACCAAGAGAAAATAAATTATTTCCTTGTGCTGGTTGTTTGTGTCTCCTCTCTTGTGTTTTTAAAACAATAATAAGTGCTGAACAGGATCAGCCTGTGCACAAAAACTGTCCTATCACTGAAGGACTGGCTACTGAAAACACACCTGATCTTAGAGAAAGATTTGTTTGTTGTAAAAGAATGCTAGTATCAATAAAATTTATTGAGCTCTAAATGATGTTCAGAAACTGTTATAGAGCTAAAATATACCAAGTGATTGCTCAGGGCTGGATTATACAGTCTCAGAAGAATATGATAAGTTGAGTCAATGTAACAGGCTAAAATAATACAACATTTTCTAATATAGTTGCAGGCTTCTGCCACAAGTGGAAATGCATTTATGTTTAGAACATTCTAGCATGGAAGCTTGTTTTAAACATTCCAATAAATCCAGCAATTGCTTCAGAAAACACAGATTTTAGTGCTTGCCCTAAGACTTATTGAAGAAGGGGAAATCTCCCATGTGGTAATCTCTTTGTGTTAATACAGAAGTTCTGCTAACCGCCATCCATGGTCTTTCCTATACCACTAGGAGGCCACCATTACAGTTGCTATTCATTGCTTACGCTTGGTGAAGGCCTTTCAGCTAGCTGTGCCTAGGAAATAGTCTCTATAGTGCTAACAGCAGAAATAATCCACATCAATACCTGAAATGAGAAAAGAGTGCCTAGCAATACCACTATAATTTAAGATTATCTGGAAGTTCTAGACAATTCAGTACGTCAAAGACCAATAAAAGATGCGTTAGAAAAAAGAAAAGCAAATTCTCATTTTCATGAAATATACTATAATCACATGCTACATAATTTATATCAAAATTCTAAAATTGCTCAAGGCTTACTCACCCTATTTCAGAAGAATATGATTAATTGAGATAATGGGAATGGGCTGACATAATAGACTTTTTTCTAATACAGCCTTACATTCCTACCTTAAACAATTGTATATTTATGTTGAACACCTTTTAATAAGGCACACCCTAAGTGAATCAACTGAAAAACTACTTAATCTAGGCTCAGCACCTGTGGCTCAATGGGCTAAGGTGCCAGCCATGTACACCTGAGCTGGCAGATTCGAATCCAGCCCGGGCCCGCCAAACAACAATGACGCTGCAACCAAAAAATGACCGGGCGCTGTGGCAGGCACCTGTGGTCCCAGCTACTTGGGAGGCGGAGGCAAGAGACTCGCTTGAGCCCAGGAATTGGAGGTTGCTGTGAGCTGTGATGCCAGGGCACTCTATCCAGGGTGACAGTTTGAGTCTCTGTCTCAAAAAAAACAAAAAAACTACTTAATCTAAAAAGAGAATTAATTGAGATGGCAGATTACAAAATATATACTTAAATATTTTCTATCCATCAATGTCTTGAGTTCAATCAAGATAGGAAGGTAAGAAAAAGAGAAAATAAATGCATAATAAACCCAATTATTAAATATCTAGTATTGTCTTGAATAAAAATTGCACACCCCTACCTGGAAGGGTCTATAAACCTCTACTGAGCAACATACCAAAAAATAAACAAAGGTCAAGAATTATAAAGATAGCAATTAATGTTCAGGTATAACTTTAACCCATCAGCCAGAATTCTAGTGGGTTTATTTTAGGAGCATGAAGAAATTATTCTAAAATGGTTAACATTCATAATAGCGAAACATACTTTTTCAAATATTACAAAGGGAAATAAGATCTATTAAATAGGAAACTAATTCAAACACCACAATGGTGGGGTACTTCTGCAGTTAGAAATAGATCAGTGAAGTGGAACATGTCTATAAAATAACCATGACCAAAGAAATTTCCAGTAACAGATTATTCAGTGAAAGACAGTACAAGATTTGGCTAGAACTTAGGGAGAAAAAAGGGTATATGTACAATAGAATTTAGGGCTCGGCGCCTGTGGCTCAATGGGCTAAGGCGCCAGCCACATACACCTGAGCTAGCGAGTTCAAATCCAGCCCCGGCCCGCCAAAGAAAAACAACAGCTGCAACCAAAAAATGGCCCTGCGTTGTGTTGTGGCAGGCACATGTAGTCCCAGCTACTTGGGAGGCAGAGGCAAGAGACTCACTTGACCCAAGGAATTGGAGGTTACTGTGAGCTGTGATGCCACAGCACTCTATCCAGGGTGACAGCCTGAGGCTCTGTCTCAAAAAAAAAAAAAAAAAAGAATTTAGACAGTTAAGTATAACTTTAGAAGAATCTTAAATTACATATTCATTATATGGAAAAATATGAAACTATTTATACAATGCGAGCATAGTCAGGTAAAATATATGTATATATATGATGTTTATAAAAAGTTAACTGATAGGTGTTAACCAA
>CAUYON010156168.1:0-22500 GCA_963573935.1 Arctocebus calabarensis
AGCTCCCAGCAGAGAAGGTATTGAGAGCCTGGAAAAATCCAATGCAAGGAAACATGGAGATTGTACAAAGCCAAACAGAAGCTTCTAACACAAAAGCCAAACCGGGCTCTGCGTGTGTGTGTGTGTGTGCGCGCGCGCGCGATCTTTTTGTTGATGAAGACCGTGCTTCGGGTCTGTGGGCCCCATGTGCTTGCTTATGCTTCACCCCTGTGAGAAAGACTCATGGAGCCGTAGACATTGGAAGCGTTAAAGGGCCCCAATTCCCACTACGGGAATCGCACCTGTAAAATTGAAGACCGGGATTAGCAGAGCAAAATGTAGTCTCTGCTTCTTCCAAAGCCCAAAGAGAACAGAAAGGAAGGAGGCAAAAGTTCTATTGAACAGCACTAGGACGCCTGGATCACTGACTTCAGGGGAACCTACACGAATGTGTGATTCATTTTTTCATCAATGCTAATGATGCACCCAGAGAGCTGCTTTCCTTCTATCTGACACTTGCACTTGTACTTGCCTTCTGTGTCTCATTTCACAGAAGCTTTTGCGATAGCTAGCAAGCATACATACTATTATAGAAAATATAACTAAATTAAAACAAAGAAATACAAATTAGAATTTCAATGCTAGAGTGCAAATCTGCATCTCCAATCTTACTACTCCATGACCCCGCATGGCCAGCATATCTGTGCTCCGACTTGCCCTCGAGCACTGACATTCCAACTTGTATTTCCCTTGGTCTTTGACATCCAATCTAGCTTGGGCTACTTATATGTAGAACAGTTTGCCAAGTTCACGTAATCCATGAATTTTTTTGCAAGACACAATTTAGATTCATTTTTTAGCTTATTTTTCAGTTCATTAAAGATTAGGATCAATACCCTAAGGTGGTGTCTGTTAGATAAACATATCCTATAAGTAAAATCAAGGCAGAAACAGTGCTAGTGCCCTGACGGTGACTGGGTGAGCACAGAGTCTTTCCTTCAGTAACAATAAACACTTTATTTTCTTTGCCTTTGGGTTTCTATGTGTCAAATCAAGGGGCTGGCCCACTATTGGATCACCAAGATCCCTTCCTTCCACGCTGACATGGACTGCAAGATTCTTTTTTTTTTTTTTTTGAGTCTCACTATGGCACCCTCAGTAGAGTGCTGTGGTATCATAGCTCACAGCAACCTCAGACTCTTGGGCTTAAGTGATTCTCTTGCCTCAACCTCCCAAGTACCTGGGACTATGATTTGATATGCAATGTGGAATGTTTAAATCAAACTGATTAACATAGCCATCATCTTACTTACTTATTTTTTGTGGTAAGACATTTATAATATAATCTTCATTGTTTTAAAATGTACCCTTGCATCGTGCACATTAGGTGAGATCCCACCAAATACCCTCCCTCCACTCTCCCCTACCTCCCCCATCCCTTCTCCCTCCTCTCCACCCCTTCTTTCTGGTCAGTATTTGTGTTTTATCATTCATATGTACGTGCAAGTGATTATATATTGGTTTCATAATACTACTGAGTACATTGCATACTTTTTTCCCATTCTTGAGATACTTTACTACTAAGACTAAGTTCCAGCTTCATCCAGGTAAATATAAAAGATGTAAAGTCTTCATCTTTTATGGCTGCATACTATTCCTTGATAGACATTCACCACAATTTGTTAATCCATTCGTGAGTCGATGGGCATTTAGGTTGTTTCTACATTTTGGCAATTGTAAACTAAGCTGCAATAAACAGTCTAGTACAAATGTCTTTGTTGTAAAATGATTTTTGTTCATCTGGATAGGCACCTAGTAATGGAATTGCAGGAATAAACAGTAGATCAACTTTTAGTTACTTGATAATTCTCCATATTTCTTTCCAAAACGGCTGTATTAGTTTGCAATCCCACCAGCAGTGTAGAAGTGTTCCCTTCTCTCCACATCCATGACAATATCTGCAATTTGGGGATTTTGTGATGTAAGCTAATCTCACTGGAGTTAGGTGATATCTCAAAGTGGTTTTGATTTGCATTTCTCTGATAATTAAATATGATGAGCATTTTTTCATGTGTTTCTTGGCCATTTGCCTGTCATTTATCAAATTCTTAGGGATGACATTGAGACCTCTGTTTTGGCTTCCCTATCACCTCTTGCTTATTTTTGGTTCCCAATTATTTTCCCAAGGATTAAGGCTGCCACAGAAATACACACTGTTCTACTTGAAGTGTGAATTCTTTCTGAATGGTCTGTCCACTGAGTAGCCTTCTTAGTATGGGCTGTTCCAGAAAATTCAATGTACACACATAGGGCATTAATGAAGGAAGACTGTTTTCTGAAAGTGAATGTTTAGCAGTCTTCACCAGGTAATTGTTCTTATAAATACATCCTAGGGCCATATTTTTCCCCTCTGGTAAAATGTCTCAAATTTAATGATGTACACAACTTGATATATAAAATTGCACTCAATACAAAATGTTTATAAATAATCTAATATGTACTTGACATAAACACTGCAATATGAAATTTCAGTCCCTGATCTGGATAGTTTTTGTCACCCTGAATTTAATCTGAACTAGAGTGAGTTGCATATTTTAGTGATTGGACTGAAACCTTTCATGGAAATTGTAATGTACACATCTTGAAAATATTGATACAAAGGAAAACCTCATTAACACATTGTTAATTCAGCACAATTGATAAACATTTTGCGATTATTCAGGAAAGAGCAGACCTTTTTCTCTAGCCTATGTTTTCTTCAAATATACTCTAAGTTAACAATACTAATCATGATATTAATAGTACTGATCACAAAATATGTGAGGACAAATTGGTTTTAGAGTATTCAGAAGCATTTAAAAATAACTCAAATTTACTTAAAATGATTGACATCCTGCTTTAAAATCTTTTGTAACTGTTAATTTAAAAGATCCCTAAGGAAATAGACAACTTAGATAACATTCTTATCTAAGTTACCAAATTATTTAAAGTAATAAATCAAGGTCTGTTAAAACATTTTATAACTAACACTTTTACTAATAAACACTGGTATTCTCTTCTTTATTTTTCTAGATTATGATAGATATTCTAGATTATTTTTCTAAACTTGTGAAAGTAAATGCTTCTATATATATGCTATTTTAATCTGAGATAAATTCTTAAACAATATTGAATACTCACAGCAACAAATTGGTTATTTTCTAATTTAATGATGTCTCCCACTTTGACATTCATCCATTTTTCATTCTGCAATCTAAGAACAAAAACAAGATTAATTTTTTCAAGAATGGAAAAGAATCAAAAGTATAGTCTAGAGAATGTATTCACAATGTAGCATCATATAATAGAGGAAATAGATAAGACTTTCCTGGAATATTAATTTTAAAGGGGTTTTATCTAAGCAATGTGGGAATAAAGCTCCAGAGAAGTTAAATTGATTTGGCTTGGGATACCTAGTGAGTTAGTTGTACCCCTGGCCTAAACTCAAGATGCCTAACTCTAGGACGAGCATTTTTTCCACCACCCCAGGATGCCAGCATTATGCAGCAGCTGGGAAACCTCAATAAATTTCACCTTTGTTTTCAAATTCTTTATTAATAAATACAGAAACATCACTGTCTATTTAACTGGAGACCAAAAGTGAGGAGATACTGGCAAGGGAAATTGGTCCAAGGAAATAGTTAAAATTTAAGAGGGAAAAAAAAATTACATTTTGGAAAGGACAAAAACAACATGGGTGATAATGAGAAAGACCACCTACAAAGCAACACTGAGACTGAAGGACAAGTTCAGTGCCATTCTAATAGGACAGCACAAGTTTCTCAGAATAGAAAACAACTCAGCCAACAAGCTGCACTGCTTCTGTGAAGCTCCTGTACAGCAGGAAGCCTCAAGACCACCCTTAACCAAGTTCAAAGGGGTTTATGCTGAACAGCTATTGTGTCCATTGGATCTGGCCCTCAGTGACAAAGTTAGTTAAGACTGCCCAAAACCAGACAGGCTTCTGGAAACACACCACCTGTGGCCATATACTGTGACACTAATCATCCCTTCTGAAATTCCCTGAAACGTAAACCAGCTTTGTTTTCCTCATCACGCTGCCTTCTGATTCTTTTATAAGAGAGAAGACCTAGGATGAGTAGAACAGGTTCCTCCAACCAATTCAGGTGAGTAGCTTTATTTCCTAGTGCAGTTTTTAAAAAATAATCTACTTTACTTGTTTTATAGGCTGGAAACCCGTTTTAAATATTTACACAACTGTGAAATATGCCTCACACAATCAACTCTGCTGGATCATTTGGCTCAAACACTCGAAGAATTTTTCTTTAATACAGATCCAAGTACATGTTGTTCTGGAAAATTTTCAATTGCAGCATTTTCATCTGTAGCCAGAATTCAATCATTTTTCCAATGCCATACTTTTCTGCACTTTATCTAATTTGATGACATTGAGAGAACCTAAGAAGCGTTCTAAACCTCATTTCGTTTATTTTTACAGGTATGATTATGTGGTTTATTTCTCAGGATACCTGGTTTGGACATTTCTCAGCAAATAGTATCTTGGAAGAGTAGATATGAATGTATGGACAAAGATCTCATGCCTTTGTTTATGGAAATAGCACTGCCACTGAATTGCTCTGAAGTCTACTGAAAGTGCATCTGCTTCAGCAAAAAATCAAGATGAAATTAAGTTTTATTTCCAAAGTCTTCTTCTTCTTACTTGTACCCTATATAATCTCTCAGAAGGACCATACAGAAACAGTAAACAGCATTTCCTAAATGTTTACCTCAAGCCTAGCACTTGTGGACAGCTGCCTCACAAGAACCCTTGCAAAGTTAACATTATGATCCCTGCAGAAAGTCATCTTATGATTTGACGAGATTTCAGAAACAAAATGAAGAGTAAGAGAAAGAAGTACAAAATAGACTAGGGAGAAGATAATAACACTGTGCAAATGTAATTAGAGATTTTTCAGAAGAAGGGCCTAGTCTATCAGTAAACCATAGGTTGTGTGAGATGTCTTGGTTAGCCCCACATTTGAATAGCTTAGAATAACCATATATAGAATAACTAATATGTATAATACAATGAGAGGAGTTTTTAACATTATTTCCTATTCTGTATTACCAGATATTTATCAGTACACTTAACTAGGAACTCAGAGATATATTTAATGAGCATTAAGGGTCATAGCTATAGAAGGATCCAAAATTAGTGAATAAGCACAAACTGATAAAGACCTGCAAATGAATTTAAATCATCTATATCTTGAATCCAGCCATTTTTCTTGTCTTTACCCCTTACCACCACCACTGATGACAACAATATCAAAGACATCCCAGCAGGACTGGAGGGGCAGACAGAAAGATTTACTTTAAATCTCATCTTCAAAATAAGTATATTTCTAGACTTCTAATATTTTCACTTGTATAGCGATTGGGTTTCATCAGCACCCTGAAACAAGGAAAACAGACACTCCCTGGTTCACCATGTGTGATGCAGCTGTTCTCGGGACTCAAGTTTGGAGCAATCTTGCATCATAGCTCCACCGCAGGGACACAGGATGGCCTCATGGGCTGTGAAAATGACACTCAGCCCTACAGATTCAGCATCTTTAAACATGGCTTTTATGTTTATCAGGGAAAGCCCTCTTGCTCTTGTAGATGAATTGCAATATATAAATATGCTGAAAATGAATTCATTCATTTAATTATATTGAATCAAAAAATTTCAAGATTTTAAAACATGGCTCAATTTTCAGCATCACCATATAATTATTCCAGATTTTGAAATGGACATAATCTAGTCTAAGCTTCTTTGAACCAGGTTTTTCAAAAATAGGTGGGATTGTAAAATGGCCTTCCCCTTAGAAAGCACATAAGCTAATCACTAAATAAGCCAAAATTCAAGAAAAAGATTCATAAAATTTAAATTTTAAAGGCACCATAAAAACATATGGATTTTATCTGCTATAGAATAGCAACTAGAATTACTTTAAGGAAAGAGCTTTTCAAAATACATCTACTATGTACCTATTGGCAGAACTTCAGAAAATCTGAGTTCTGAGTAAAGGAGATGAGAAGTAGCAAACTGCACCCAGGAACTTTTGATAAATTGGTTTGAACCTGCTTCTTCCTGGCAAGTCACAGCGTACAAAGAGCTGCAAGGCTTTGCTAAAAACTTCCTTGAGAAAAACGCAAGTCTGGGAGTGAGGTAGGGCCTACCACCCTCTACGTCACTAACCTTTTGGTTTCAGAGACTAGCAATCAAGTATTTGCCTCGTACAAGATACTGAGTGCATTGCTAAAGCTCAAGAGACAGGGAGGAGGACCTTCACTAGGTACTTCAAGGCTCCTGTCATCCTTTCTATGCTCTAATGCTCTTGACTTCTCATCAGCAACTTGGATTCCTGCAAAGGGGATTTCCTCACAATTACAGAAGTAGTATTGGGGTACGAGAGACAGACGATAATAAAGGTCAATAGAATTGACCTCCTGTAATTAACTAACAAATCCACTTAGAGAGCTTGTTTTTTCTTTTTTTTTCTTTTATTTACTTATTTATTTTTTTGAGATAGTCTCACTCTGTTGCCCCAGGCTAGAGTGTTTTTGGTTCATAGCTCACAGCAACCTCAAACTCCTGGGTTCAAAAGCAATCCTCTTGTCCCAGCCTCCTAAGTAGATATACTATAGGCATGCACAACCTACCTAGCTAATTTTTTCTATTTTTAGTAGAGATGGGGGTCTCACTCTTGCTCAGGCTGGTCTCAAACTCCTAAACTCAAGCAAATCACCCTCCTGGGCCTCCCAGAGTATTAGGATTACAGACATGAGCCACTGCACCTGACCTGGGTTTTTCTTTAGTCTTAAGCATGTGTCATTCCTTTAACAAACAATAGTATTCCCTGCTCATAGAGACATTCTTAAGTCCTACCACCTGTAGGACTTAATATAATGTCTGTTTCATAGTAGGTGTTCAATAAACATTTATTGACAAATGATAAATAAATTTATAGATAAAGAATTATTTCCAAAAACATTGGCCATATGATATATTTTCCTGAATGTCTGATATGAATTATAGCAGCCAAAATTTATTTAAATGCTTACTGCAGTCCAGGGATGATACTGATCCCTTCATGCATGGGTTGCCAAACAAAAACAAATGACATGCCACTAAATTTGAATTTTGGATAAACAGCAAATTATTTTTTAGTATAAATATGTCCTGTGAATTGGGGCAGTGCCTGTGGCACAGTGAGTAGGGCGCCAGCCCCATATACCAAGGGTGGCAGGTTCAAACCTGGCCCTGGCTGAACTGCAACAAAAAAATAGCTGGGCATTGTGGCAGGCGCCTGTAGTCCCAGTTACTTGGGAGGCTGAGACAAGAGAATTGCCTAAGCCCAGGAGCTGGAGGTTGCTATGAGCCATGAAGCCATGGCACTCTACCAAGGGCAAGAAAGTGAGACTCTGTCTCTAAAAAAAAAAAAAAAAGTCCTGTGAAATACTTGAGAAATACTTCTACTAAAATATTATTATTGTTTATCTGAAATTTGAGTTTAACCAGGGTCTTTTATAGATATAGATTTTTTTTTTTTTTGAGACATAGTCTTACTATGTCACCCTCGGTAGAGCACCATGGCATCATAGCTCACAGCAACCTCAAACTCTCGGGCTTAAACGATTCTCTTGCCTCAGCCTCCCATGTAGCTAGGACTATAGGCACCCGCCACAACCCCTGGCTATGCCTGTCTATTTTTTTGTTGTCATAGTTGTCATTGTTATTTAGCAGGCCCAAGCTGGGTTCAAACCCACCAGCCTGAGTATATGTGGCTGGCGCCCTAATCACTGAGCTAGGGAGGCCGAGCCTGTTGGTCTTAGATTTTAATTTACTATGTCCAGCAACTCTGTGTATCTTTTCTCATTTAATCCTCACACAACAGCCTCACACAAGATGGGTATTGTTTCAACTCTCATTTATAGAACAGGATACTAAGGTTCAGAGAAATTGAGGCATTCGCCCTATTTTGCAGTATCTAACAAAAATTTAAATGTCCACACACTAAGATATACTAAAGAACTAGTCACATAGGTTATTAAATATGAATTGACAAGGATATGTGCTGTAGCATCATTTGCAATAGCGACTAATTAGAAAATCATCAAAACGTCCATCTATAAGAATTACATAGAGACACCAGAGAACACTTACTCAATCAGGGTTCATGTACCCAGTGGAATACAGTGAAATCAGTTAAAAGAGTAAGGTCTGTATGTGCTTAGATGAACTGTGCTCTAAGTTACAGTATGATAAAAAGAAGCATGAAAACTGAATATGCATGAAAAGATTCTGCCTTTTGAAATAGGGATATACCTAAATGGATAATTCTTACCTAAATTGTATATAAACATGTTAACCTAAATTGTCTCCCTGAGAAAAGGTAGTAGATCTTATAGATGCTGTGTTTAATTTGTGTAAACCATTATAAATCCTATTGTGCGTCATTCAAATGCAGAAATACAGATGTTGGCCTTCCTAGATATGTTTTTATATGCACCGAAGTTTTTGAAAGACACATAAAAAACTGTTGCCACCAGAGAAAAGAAATGAAGAGAAACTGGGATGGAAGGGAGACTTCATTTGTATTATATACTCTTTTGTACTGTTTGGATTTTTGGCACTACACGTATGGGTATTTTAGAAGCCAAATTGGGAGAAGAATAGAAGAAAGAAGAAATAAAAGAAAACTAAACTTTGCCAAAGTTACATGTCAGTGGCAAGTCTGGGCCTGGAACCCTAGTCTGTCTGATCAAAAGCCCATGCTCTTAATAAATCTATATTTATTGTTCTTTTCTACTTTATTTCCTAAATGAATAATATATTGACTGTTTAAAAAGAGAATAGATCCTAAGGAGAAGAAGGGATTCCATCATGGCAACAATACACAGTTTCATGTTTTAAAAAAACAGCTGATGCAAAGATAGCTTGCAGTCATGGGCCCCTGATACAAATGCTCAGGGGACAGCAGACGTTTCTGGTTCTTTTCAATCCCAGTCCTGTCAGAGCCACACTAACATAAAGCATGCAGCTTGGCCCTGATCCCCTGACAGACGGGTGAACAGAATCTCACTACAGTGAGAAGGAGCATAATGCTCACATCTTTGGAATCTTTTTGAAGAATGCAGATGTTTCCCTCCTTTTTCCCCTCAGTTACTAGCGCAACTCTTTTGCTGGAGCAAAATCACATGGGGATGTCCATGATCCGCTGCTGAAGGCGCTCTCGCACCAATTGTGCCAAGAAGAAGGTGAGAAGAAGGGAAAATGATGAAAGAGGTAGCCCCGCACCGTGGATAATGCAGGTTCACGATTTGTTGAGAAAAGATAATAAATCTTACAGATGTCCTGCTTAATTTTTATAAAGCCTTATAAATCATATTGTGCATTATTCAAAAGCAGAAATACACCTTTTAGCCTTCCTAATCTGAAAACAAAATGATCGATTCACTTACTAAGTTTTACCTAAGAAATAAGGCCTCTGAATAGTGTGCAAAAAATGTATTCTCGTCCGTCATTTCCCTAAACTAAAACCCTTCCCCCACATAAGTTTCCTAAGACTCTGACTTCAGTAAATTCTTGTCAGGATTTCATTAATAAATGGCTAATAGAATATGAGACTACAAGGAATTCAGAAGAAAGTGATTTCACACACAAAAAAAACTACCACATCTGTTCTCATATATAAATGCTAGAGGAAGTAACTTAGGTTAACCATGGAGAAAACAGAGAAATTTACCATATTTTGCCATCTATAGTGCACACATTTTTCCCCAAATTTTTGAGGGAAAAATAAGGATGCGCATTATACTTGGGCAGTGCAGCTTGGAAGTGGGTGTACACTGTGACCTCTTGGGACTACCACACCCTCCCACCAGGGCCAGCCAGAGACAGGAGGTTCCAATCCAGGAGGATCTGAAATCAGGTGGGAGTGAATCAGAGGGGTCTCTGCCAACTGCTGTGATCAGGGTAGGGGCAGTGGCAGAGCTGGCAAGGCAAGCTGCAGCTGTGTAGGGTAAGGACCAAGGCCTGAGGCCCAGCCATGTGGAGGGGATGGGGAGTCCCAAGCAGACCCACCTGGCTGCCTCCTGGGACAGGAGGCCTCAGAGGCTCTTGTCCCACCAGCCACAGTGCCTGATGTGACTGGGAGGGAAGAGCGCTCAGAAGAGAAGGAAGGGGCAGCCTCACGGAGTGGACAGCTGTGGGAAGGCGGTGCAATCTGCATGTTTACCAGGGCAGTGTTAAACTCCCAGATGGGTCTCTCCCAGCTGAAAGCTGGCCACTCTCTCAAGGGGTGTTTTCTTGAAGGTTTGGGAAAAAACATGGGTGTGCATCATGCATGAGAGCACATGATACACAGCAAAACGCAGTAGGTCGAGGTTGGGTTTCTGGGCAGCAAACTCGGGAAGATTTGTTTGTAAGAAGTTGACTGGCAAATTCTCTGGGTATTAATACCTATGAAGGAGTGAAGGCAGCATGGTTGGGCAGAGGAAGGAGTTGGGATGTTGATGCCATCACAACAAAGGCCTCAGCCAAGCTCAGGGGCAGCTTTGGAGTTAAAGCAGGCCTTCAGAATTGTATCAACAGGGCCAGGCCTTTTTGCCCTGGCACCTTTCCGTCATTGGATAGGGTACAGGATGACCCATGAAGGATGGGTGACCTTGAGCAAAAACGCTTTCCTGGACCAATGGTAATTCCCAGAGAGGGCTGACAGCAAAGGCTAGCTGGGAAGATGGATAGGCTGTACAGGCCTACGGGGGCTGTGCTGCACTGAGGGTCCACTTCCCAATTTCCCTGCTGACATATTCACACACTTAGAACATTCCTTCTTAACCCTAAGCTGTTTCACCTTTGTATAGATTCTATTTCAATCCTATAAAGTCAATACGAGCAGCTATTATGAATCTTTGTGCTTCTCCCATACAATTTTAAAGCTTTGGGGGGGAAAAAACTGTAAAATCACCTAATTCACCCCCTTTTCCAACAGTTAGTACATAAAGTTGGGAGATACATTTTTAGTACCTGCCCATTAAAAATATTCCAGAGACAACCACTGACTGCCTAAATATTGTAAAAATAATTTCTATAGAAAAAAAGTCCCTATTCCTGAACTATTCCATATATGAAGAACATACATGGATTTTAGAAAATGTACGATCTCTTTAGCCTGAGTAGATCAACCATTCTTTTCATCTCAGTGGCACACCTTATTTGGAGACATCAGAGAACTTGACTCTTTCCAGTATCAAGCTCAATAGTAAATAAACCTCTCTTTTTGAAAAACAAAAAAAGATAGGTTTTTTTTGTTTATCATAAGAATAGATAGTTTCCAATGGAGAAGAAAATCTGACTTAGCTCCAGGAAAAAAGATCTATATTGCAGGCTGTAATCCTAGGTTACAGACAAGGTGCAGTCTTTAGGCTGTTCTTAAGTTGAATTTGCATATAAGTTGGAACAGGTACATTTGTCTATTACCTGTAAGAGCCTCTGTTCATAAGCACATGTCGTACATGAGCTGGATGTTTGTAACTCAGAGGCTTTCTGTAATAGCCTTCATTCATAAGTGCAAGCAGTATATAAGTTGAATGTTTACAACTTAGGGACTGTTTATTTTTTCCATTGCTTGTGGTGAAAGCTTCAATCAATTTTCCTATATAGAGCCAGCTTAAGAGAGATCTAAATGTCTGTTAAATCAGAAAAAATATTAGTTATTTAATCTGTCAAGTGATAACACAAGCTATCCCAACATAAACAAAGCAAAGTCGTCTCTCAGAGGTGTGATTTAGTTCACTATGGACAGAGAACCTAATGTTCTAGATAGAAGTATCATTTCTGATTTTGCAGGACAAAGTACAATGAAAGATATTGCTGGAAAATCATGTGTTTACTTACTAGATTTGCAGCAATATTAAGTCCTAGACATTTTTTAAGAAAAATTTTTGATGTCACTCTAAAGTAAGTCATAATGTTTATCGTCTTGAGTTCTGCAAAAATAGATCTAGTAGGTAGGTAGAATTCTTAATCTGTGGGTTACTCCCTGGCATGTGACTACCATCCCCCTTCATTAATGAGTTGAAGGCTGCTCTTGGGTTACAAGGGGGATTTGAAACAGACTGTGATTATCAAAAAACCCAGAGAGCAAGTAGAAAATATAAATCTGCCCCTTGAATAATGACTAATAAATCATCTTTGTCTTCTGACACCTGGAGCATGTGAATACTCTTCCAGTTAACAACAAAGAATACCTGTACTTCAGGAGAATAACCTCAGTATGGGGTTGGTTGCCATACAGCTGTCATCAGAAGCCCAGTGAGGGAGTTGATAGACCAGAGCAATTGTCTAATAAAGGATGTATTAACTTTCGTTTCTCAAGATATCCCAAAATTTCTCTCCTTATACAGTGAGCTCATCAGAAAACTATATGCCTGCACTGTATTACTCTGGTCCCTCTAGGCTTGTCTTCTCATAATCATAACTCAGCACCACACCAACATATTTCAGTCAGGATTTACTTATGATCATGAGTAAAACATCTCCACTTTCTGAGGTTTTAGCCATTGCACCATTCATATTTCTCTTGGGACAGGATAAATCTTATTGCTCATGATGACCAGAATCCTTCCTTCCATTGGACCTATTATTTTATACCCTCAGCACCTTAATTATGAGAAACAAAGTTCTCCTCATTCATGCATGACAAGTCTTCATGGATTGTTTGAACAAAAATGATAAAATTTCATATTAATATTTTATCCTTGAGGGTGACATTGTAGGAATAACCTTGATACCTCTAGGAACAAAAATGTGTTCAAAATAAACCAGAGGTTGGAATTAAAAAAAATTTTTTTTTTGAGACGGAGCCTCAAGCTGTCACCCTGGATAGAGTGCTCTCGCATCACAGCTCACAGCAACCTCCAATTCCTGGGCTCAAGTGAGTCTGTTGCCTCTGCCTCCCAAGTAGCTGATACTACAGGCACCCATCACAACGCCCAGCCATTTTTTTGGTTGCAGTTGTCATTGTTGCTTGACAGACCCGGGCTGGATTCGAACCCGCCAGCTCAGGTGTACGTGGCTGGCGCCTTAGCCCATTGAGCCACAGGCGCCAAGCCGGAATTAAATTTTTAATAATGCTTACACTTTTTAAAAAATTTTTCAAAATATTAAGGTTATACCAATATTTTGTTACATGATTACATTGTATAATATAAGATTCAGGGCTTTTCGCATGCCCGTCACCAGAATAGTGTTCATTGTACTTGATAAGCAAATATACCTTGGAGTAGTACTCAGCCATAGAAAGGAATGAAATAGTGTCTTTTGCATCAATGTAGATGGAACTGGAGACCACAATTCTAAGGAGTATATCTCAGGAATAGAAAAACAAACACCACATGTGCTCTCTAATGATTAGGAGCTAAATGATAGACACACACAAACACAAGGAGATATAAAGGTCATCGGAATCCAAGAAGCGGGGAGAGTAAGAAGGGTTAAGGGGTAAAATCCTTACACTCTTAAAGAACAGAATATTAGCCTCTTATTTATGAAGGAACTGATGTGACACAGTAAAAAAGAATACATTATGCAGAATTAGAACACATGGACTAGAGTCCACGCTCTATTACCAACCAGCAGTGTGACTCTGAGCAAGAAACTGACCAAAACATTGAAACCTCACTGTTACCTACAAAACTGGTTCTTGTCAACCCCTAAGAATGTCTCTTCATTAGTAAGACTGAAGTGTTTACAATGATGTAAACCCAGCTGACATTTTAGCACCTACTCTTTACCATGACATTTGTGAGTTTCAGAGGAGATAGACTTGGAAGCATTTTGTAAAATAATACATACACTTAAAGATTTGCTTTTAAAATACCTTGGAAAATAAAAAAGTGAGGATGGATACAAAAATAGCAGGAAGTTAATGGTGTGTTACCTGCAGCTGCGTAATACAGATTGTTCCTTGTACTGTTCTATTTGTGTGTGGGGGTGTGTGTAAAAATCCATGACAGATGATGATTATGATTTTGACGGGTAGATGTGAGAGAGAGAGAGCTACTTCTTTTACATCCTTCACTGCTACCACTCTAGTACCTGGCATCATTGTCTCATCTGACAGCAGCAGGAAACAAAATGTATCATCCTCATGCTGCTGTTGCTTTTCTTTGCTGTCCACTGACCACACAGCATCCTGAATAATCTTTTTGTCACTATCCTGCTTAAAACCCTCTGATGGCTTACATTACATTTTACATGAAATCAGATTTCTCCACCACTATCTACAGGAATTGGCTCTTGCCAGCTCCTCAGAACTCCTTTATTCCAATTCTTTAATACAGTTATCTAGCCATAGTAGACATCTTGCTGTCAAGTTCATTTCCACTCTGAGGCTCTTACACTTGTTTCTTTGACCTAAGATCTTGCATGGCTATCTCTCTCCCAACTCGAAACCTTGTCTCTTCTTTTGGGACTTCTCTCATCGCCCTATTTAAAATTATTTGCCTTCCTCTCATCTCATCACTTTCTACCCTATTATCCTATCTTATTTTCCTTGTTGCATTTCTAACTACCTGAAATCATATTATTTACTTATATTTTGTTTGTTGTCTGTCTTCCCCACTAAAAGTTTGTTTCCTTAGAGCAGGAATTTGCCTGGCCTGCTCATTTCTATATCGTTAAGAAGGAGAACAGTGCCTGGCACATGTTAGGGGTTCAAAACATAGTTGGGTTTTTTTTGTTGTTGTTTTTGAGACAGAGCCTCAAGCTGTCACCCTGGGTAGAGTGCTGTGGCATCACAGCTCACAGCAACCTCCAATTCCTGGACTCAAGCGAGTCTCTTGCCTCTGCCTCCCAAGTAGCTAGGACTGCAGGTGCCCGCCCCAACGCCCGGCCATTTTTTGGTTGCAACCGTAATTGTTGTTTGGTGGGCCTAGAATGGATTTGAACCCACCAGCTCAGGTGTACATGGCTGGCGTCTTAGCCCGCTGAGCCACAGGCGCCAAGCCTCAAATCATATTTGTTGAATGAATATTTGAGTAGAGCAGCTGATGTGGTAGTTTTGCATGGCTACACCTACTGGGAAGGCCCTAAAAAAATAAAGCAGAGATAACACAAAGTATGGAAAGAGGGTAGGGTCAGGATGAGCCATTGTAAGGCAAAGAATAACAGTTCAGAGAATAAAAGAAAAAAGTGAAATACAAATTATATATACAGGGATTCCCCAAGTTACAGAAAAGATATATTCCTGACAATGTCTTTTTTTTTTTTTTTAAGACAGAGTCTCACTTTGTCGCCCCCAGTAGAGTGCTGTGGTGTCACAGCTCACAGCAACCTCAAACTCTTGGGCTTCAGAGATTCTCTTGCCTCCCAAGTAGCTGGGACTAGGGGTGCCCACCACAATGTCTGGCTATTTTTTGGTTGCAGTTGTTGTTATTGTTTAGCAGGCCTAGCCCAGGCTCAAACCCACCAGCCTCAATGTATGTGGCTGGCACCTTACTCACTGAGCTACAGGCACCGAGTCCTCCGGAGAATGTCTTTAGGTTGAATTTGTATGTGACATAGACCCCAGATGAACAGTTCATATATGGTAATAATAATAATAATATCTATAATGGCTTATATGTGCTAATAATAACAACAATGTAATACTATAATAATAATAATAATAACCCCCGTACTGAATAATGTTGTTCTTTCTTTTAATTCAAATAGGGCACGAAAACAAACTCATGCAAAAACTTTGGATAGGAACTAGGAAAACTTTCAAAAAAAATTAAAGGTTAACACTCACCTAATGTTTTATCAACACTAGGCTAACAGGAATGTTAAACTTCTTTTGATCTTCTAACCAAATCATTAATAATCTTTTAATTTCAATAATGAATCCACTATGCTGGTTAGTAAGAACTGATGCTTTCATTGACTGCCTCACAAGTTCCATTATTCTCACTTTAGCATTTATAATTATTCTGATGGTTGAGCAACCAAACCTAATGCTTTCCCAATGAGTGATGGCGTCTGACCTTTCTCTGAACACTTAATTGTTCATGCTTTCATTTCCATTGCAATCACCTTTCTTTTTGTTGCAGGCTCATCTGGACTCACAGTGGACTTGGCTTTGGAGGCATACTCATAAGGGTAAACACAGACCCACAGAATCAAATAAGAAAGTTGAGATGAAAGTGATGCTGTCACATGCGACCCTATAAACAATGAGACCAGCTGCACGAATGAAGACACTGCACCAGTGAGCCACTTGTGCCATGCCAGTTTGTTTAGACAGGTTGAAAGAAATTAGTTATTAATTTAATTATTGAAATAAATAACCCTTATGGGGAGCCTTAGAAGCCCGTTCCTTAAGTATGGAATGCCATAAATTGGGTCATTTTTAACCTGGAGACTGTCCATATTGTGAAGTCTTTTTGCATACAGGTACTATGGAACTATGGATATGCCCAGAAAACAACTAATACAACAAGGGATAATGCTTTTCTCTAAAAAAGTAGACAATTTTACATTTCTAGTATTTTTCTAGTTTTATTTGATAACTTTTGAAGACACCTCTTCCAGCAAGATTCCTGCGAGTCCCAAACGGATCTAAGACCCCCTTTTCGGTGCTTTCATGGCAGTCCATGAAAACCTGCATCATCACACACATTACAATGAAACTATTCCATTTTTTGTCTCTCTCCCACAAAATGTGAGTCATGAAACCAGAAATGGTATGTTAATCTTTTGTGGTGCATAAAAGGTACATAGTATTCGGAGAACTAAGACCTAATGATTCCTCTGGTTCAGAAAAGCCATGATATGTCAGGAACAATAATTGAAATGGCCCCAAGAAAACTAGCTCTGCTACTGAGCCCTATCAGCTTTTCCAACTCGAGCCAACAGGACTGGAGCATAAGCAGGAACTGCCATGCTCTCCACAGGCCCAGCCTAGGCCATAAACAAGAGCACCCAGACAAACTCACTATCCCCAGACCTGGCAGGCCTAGGTGAACCTGGCTTCTGGAGATACTCCTAACACGTCTGCTACCCCAGGCCTCAGTGACCCCAGCTCTATAAGTCCCTGCACAGAGGGAAAGCCTTGGACCCAGGCTTAGTTTATCAAATGGTAGTTCCATCCCTCATATTTTAGAGATAAGAAGGATGATAAAGGCCTTCTAATGCAATCCTTTCGCTTCTCTCTCCATTACTCAAATCTCAAAGTCTCTAGGCTTTTTTTCTTCTCCCTGGATATATCTATATGCTGAGTTTTTGCCTGGAGTACACTCTGATTTTCTCTATTAGAAAGATGAAAACGTTCTGCCAAAAAGTTGCCCTTTCAATTACTTTCTGGAAAACACGCTACATTGTGTGCTCCACCCAGCTCTGGGATGAAGCTTTTCTGCTTCATAGCAATGACAGGCTGGCCTCACACTCCTCCAAGCCCTCTTTGCTTTCTAGCTATCAAGGGGTTTCAAGACCTTATGGTCTAATTTATAGTCAGTAAAAATATGTTTAAATATGTGTATGAGCAATCTTTTCTATTTAACATTTCTTTACTAATCATAAGAGACACTATTGGGAACTGTATGTTCGACTTGGTTACAACAGGAAATTTCATGCCAGGAATGGTGGCCATAATTAAGTACATTTGGATAGAAGTTGTATTAGTTTGGTATTATCAGTGCCAGATTTGAAAGTAAACATCAACAAATCTGCAAGCCAATTGTAAGCATTTATGCTACAGTCCTCCGCATGGTGGTTTGCATAAACTTGAACCTCTACATTTTTAGACATCTACTCCTCTAAAATGTTCCCTCTTTAATAAAATCTCTGTTGAGCATTCTTTTCCTATCATTTTTTGTATCTCAATTCCAAAGATCTTTCTTCTTCATCCTTAGAAGAGAGAGAAAAGACCTGCAGAGGAAGAGCAAAATCTAGAATACAGAGAAAAAAAAAAAAAGAAGAATTTGAAGATATCACCAAATCAGAATGAAAGAGTGACCCTGGTAGTCTCAGGATGGAAAGTATGACAACATCTCTGTGCCTCGCACCCACAACAATTGAAACCAAAGAAAAAAGAAAAAAAGTATATATATATTTCTTTCTTTTTTTTTTTTGGCAGTTTTTGGCCAAGGCTAGGTTTGAACCCACCACCTTCAGCACATGGGGCTGGTGCCCTACTCCTTTGAGCCACAGCCACCACCCATATATATATTTCTTTTGAAACTATTTTCTATAATAATGAAGAATCAAGTAAAAACAGAAAACCCAACCAAGAAAACAGATCACAGGCTGAGGCAAGTGACATTGTTCTGCATTAGGTATCTAATGGGGTACAAATAAAGGTGGCCCGTGCCCTTTTTCTCATCTTTTGTCTTACTCTTATACTGGAGAATTGGATTCTATTATTTAAAAAAATATTAACCTCTTTGTATTACTTGAGTTTCTAAGTGAAAGAATGCAAATTTCCATTAAAATAATGTACCTAACAATTTAACTCCTGGTACTATGACTTCAAAATGATTTTCTAATAAAGTGTTTGCAGAGCTGAGTGTTCAGGGGATTTAGATCTGCACTGACCTGACCTGGGCTGATAGAGAGTAAACAGACTGTATGATAGAGGTCAGTAATTTCCAGCAGATACTTTCTGAGTCTAGAAAGAAAAAAAAAAAGTCAGTTCTCCCCTTTTGGCAGAAAGCTTTAATTTTCTCTCTCTCTCTCTCTCTCTTCTATTTGCACATTTTAAAACTATTTACAGTTCATATGGTTTCCAGACCAGCCCTCCAAAAGCAAGGGCACCATCTCCTGCCTTGGTCTCTCAGCACTCCACATGTGATTTCTCAGGCAGCCGGCCAGATGAGCGTTTGGTTTGAAAATGAAGTCATAAATACAGCAGTGTGAAGAGGAAAGCACGTCCGAACATCAATGCCAAAGAGGCAAGGTAACCAGATGAGGCCAGCTGGGTGAACAGGACTCATTGGCCAGTGCTGCTGTGAGGGGAGTATCTGCTGCAGACCCCAACAAGCACGTCTTGGCTTCTCCACCCAAGCGTCCAGAGCTGCCCGGGTTCCCACAGTTTTGTTTTGTCCATCATGCTGCAATCTAGGACGGCTGCAAGGAAAATAGTAAGCAGGGCTTCAAGTCTTATCTTGAGCTCTGCTAATTCAGAAGTGAAGCCCAGATGGACTTAATTCTCTCACTTTCTTTAATGTTAGACACTGTGCCATGCACATTAAGGTCCAGCAGTGCCAAAGGGGCTCCCAGTAACACAGAGCACTAGGATTAAAGCTGTGTTCAGTGTCCAAGGACTCCACCTTCTCAAGTGGCAATGACAACAAGCAAAAATGTGCACAAGAACACGAAATATATGGACTTCTCCCTTCACCCCACATTACACAATTGCCAGGAAAAAGGAGGGGAACTAAAAAGATATTTTGCTTTTGCCTTGAAATGATTTATTTAATTCCCTTACATGCATTTTACTCACCTATCATGCAATTATTGAGTGTCATTTGCATGCTGGACGCTATTTAGTTGTGATGGAAATACAGGAATTGTCTCAGCCACAAGTATGGTAATAAGAACAGACAGACAAGTACAGCAATAGGGCAACCACCCTCCTACACCTCCCTCACCCCTCTGCACTACCTTCTCCCCACGCAACAGGCATGAGATTTTCCAAAGACAAACCCTTCCATGTATTCCCTCTACTTTTAGGCAAAAGACCCAGGCCCCTCATGTGCCCTTGAAGGCCCTGCAGGGTCTGGCCTCTGAAGGCTTTTCCAGCCCCAGCTGCACCTGCTCTTTCTTGTCCTTACTCTGTGGGCTTCTGCCACTCAGTCCCTCATAACCACCATCTGCCCTGACTCCACAGGGCCTTTTCATGTGCTTTTTCTTCTGTCTGGAATTCTTCTTCCCACCCCCTCATCCTCACTCCCACCACCACCTTTGCCCAGTTGACTCCGAGTCATCATTACGTTTTCAGCTCAAATGTACTACTCCTCAAAGAACTCCCCCCAATCGGCCTTATCTCCCCCATCTCACCTTTGCCAATATTCTCTACAGAGAGCGAGGCGGTCTTTCTTTAGACCCCTATTCTTTACCTTAGCAGTACTTGCTTTGGTTTGTAATTACACATTATTTAACAGGACTATTTTATTCAATTAACCTCCCCAACCAAACACTAAGCTCCAGGATTGCAGAGAATATGTCTATTTGGATTCACCTGCATTCCCAGAACCTAACACACAGCAAGATTTCAATAAAGGTTGACAAATAAATGAAAGGTAAGGAGATTATTGTGATGACTCTATGTGCTGTGATAGAGTGCCATGATATAGATGAGCTCAGGATTTATGGGACTATCTGATCAAAGTATTAACTCTTGCTCTACAGTATCTCCTGACATATTTTTGTACAATTTCTTCCATCTGGAATACAACATCTTCATTTTTGGAAGCTCTTTTCTTTTTTTTTTTTTTATTAAGTCAAATACACATAGATCATGAATACATTCATGCATGTGTAGGGTACAATGTGCTGATTTTTTTTTATACAATCTAACGTGGTTAGATCAAACCAATCAACACAGCTTTCACCTCATTTACTTGATTACTGTACCAAAACATCTATGTTCTACACTTGACAGATTTGACTTGTACCCTTGTCATATGCTCCATAGATGTGGTCCCGCCTTTTACCCTCCCTCTGACAAACCTCTCCCATCCTCTCCCTTCCCATTCCATTTCTCTCCTTCATCCTGGGCTATAGTTGTACTCTATCTTTCATTAGAAAGTGTGAGTAAATATAAGTAGGTTTCATAGAAGTACTGAGTACATTGGATACTTTTTCCTCCATTCTTGAGACATTTAACTCAGGAGAATATGTTCTAAAGATCCCTCCATATAAACATTGTTGGAAGATCTTATGGTTAAAGTTCCTCTTCTTTCCCTAATCCATTTTATAATTCACTGTCTTATCTCCAACTCTCACCTTCCACTATCATCTCCATGATGACTGCCTTCATACCCTCCCTTATACTTCCAACCTGACATTTTTGTTGAATCTTTAGGCATATAAAGTCACTGACTTCCCTTTTGTGGCTCCTTACCACATGCCAGAGCTGAGGAGGATTACAGAGTCACAGTATTTAAAGACCAAGAGGGTGGGCGGCACCTGTGGCTCAAAGGAGTAGGGTGCCGGTCCCATATGCCGGAGGTAGCAGGGTCAAACCCAGCCCCGGCCAAAAACTGCAAAAAGAAAAGAAAAAATAAAGACCAAAAGGGACCTTTAAGCATCTAGCCCAGTGGCACTCAGATTTCAATATACATGAGAATTCCAAGAGGTGCTTATTAAAAATAGAGCCCTATATCCCAAACCCAGAAATTTTGAATCAAAAGATCTGAGACAGAGCCAAAAATCTGTACCTGGGGTGATTTAGATCCATGTAATCCTTACCCCTCATTTGGAAAAGCATGATTCATTCCAGTGATGTTCATGGGGGTCCCTAAATACTACTACATTGGGGGAGGGGCACCTGAGGGCACCTACTCTGGGCCCTTCACCCTCTTTCAACTTGAACAACAATAGTTTATCTGTTCTAAATACTAGGCTTTTTAAAATTTCATTTGGCAGTGTTTCTGCTGACTGGAAAAAGTAAAGCTTAAAAACGGCTGGTAAGGCGGCACCCATAGCTCAGTGGGTAGGGCACCGGCCACAAGCACCAGAGCGCATAGGTTTGCACCTGGCCTGGGCCTGCTAAAACAAAAAAATAGCCAGGTGTTGTGGAGGCACTTGCAGTCCCAGCTACTTAGGATGCTGAGGCAAGAGAATCACTTAAGCCCAAGAGTTTGAGGTTGCTGTGAGCTGTGTGATGCCACGGCACCCTACTGAGGGTGACAAAGTGATACTCCGTCTCAAAAACAATAATAATAATAATAATGGCTGGTAACCATCCCCTTTTTTATTTGTTTGTTTGTTTTTCCCTTTGTTTTAGAGATGACAAGCTGAGGTCCTCGCTCCTCAGTCATGTAGCCACTAGTGACAGCGTGATAGAGACAGTTTTCCTTTTGGCATCATAGGACAGAAAGACAGCAGATGTTTTCACTACTGCCTTGCCCAACAGTCTTAGGAAAGCAGCCTATGTATGAAGACAGCCCTCCTGGTAGACCATATTTCACCAGAGCACGTAATTAAAGAGATGGGAGAGACCAGAGAGAGCAGATTTATGCTAGTTCATCAATGGATATTTTTTATCCAACATGCTCTTAGCCCCCCTCTGCAATAAACCTGGGAAGCCCTTGTCATCCCCTGTGGCCTGACCTTTTCCTTGGTTCTCCTCCCGTCCCCTGCTGCTTCCCCTGCCCTCTCATCCCACCATTCAATTAGCTCTTCAATGGCTGATCTTTGCTGGAGAAAATTCTATCAAGAATTATTCTGAGACAACGATATCTCTGCCACCAGTCTCCTAAACCTTG
>CAUYON010156176.1:0-17558 GCA_963573935.1 Arctocebus calabarensis
ACATCCTTCCAAAAGGAATATATTAGTTTGCATTCCCACCAGCAATGTAGAAGTGTTCCCTTTTCTCCACATCCACGCCAGCATCTCTGGTTTTGGGATTTTGTTATGTGGGCTAATCTTACTGGAGTTAGATGATATCTCAAGTAGTTTTTATTTACATTTCTCTGATGATTAAGGATGGTGAGCATTTTTTCGTGTGCCTGTAGGCAGTGCGCCTGTCTCCTTTAGAGAAGTTTCTCTTCAAGTCTTTTGCCCACCCTGAGATGGGATCACTTGTCCTTTTGTTGTTAATACATTTGAGTTCTCTGTGGATTCTGGTTATTAAACCTTTGTCTGAGGCATAACCTGCAAATATATTCTCCCATTTTGAGGGCTGTCTGCCTGCTACACTTACTGTGTTCTTAGTAGAAACTTTTTAGTTTGATCGGGTCCACTAGTGTATTTTTGATACTGCTTCAATTGTCTAGGGAGTAGTCCTCATAAAAAATTCACCCACGCCGATTCCTTCAGGAGTTTTCCTTGCACTTTCTTCTATTATTTTTATAGTTTCATGCCTTAAGTTTAAATCTTTAGGCTCGGCGCCTGTGGCTCAAGTGGCTAAGGCACCAGCCACGTACACCTGAGCTGGTGGGTTCGAATCCAGCCTGGGTCCACCAAACAACACTGATGGCTGCAAGCAAAAAATGGCCGGGCATTGTGGCGGGTGCCTCTAGCCCCAGCTACTTGGGAGGCAGAGGCAAGAGACTCACTTGAGCCCAGGAATTGGAGGTTGCTGTGAGCTGTGATGTCACAGAACTCTATCCAGGATGACAGCTTGAGGTTCTGTCTCAAAAAAATAAATAAATAAAAAATATGAAAAAAATTTGACCTAATAATATAAGCTTTCACCTTAGGAAACTAGAGACAAAAAGAGTCGTGCAATGTAAAGCAAAGAGAAGAAAAAGAACGATGATTGCAGAATTCAGTGTATTAAAAAATAGGAAATCAACAGAGAAAATTCTCAAAACCTGAATTTGATTCTTCAAAAAGATTGATAAAATTGAAAAAGTTCTACCCACACTAACCACAGAGGAAAGAAGACATAATGTATTAATAATATAAATGACGGGGTGGCGCCTTTAGCCCAGTGGGTAGGGTGCCAGCCCCATATACTGAGGGTGGCAGGTTCAATCCCGGCCCCAGCCAAACTGCAACAACAAAAAAAAATAGCCAGGTGTTGTGGTGGGTGCCTATAGTCCCAGCTACTCAGGAGGCTGAAGCAAGAGAATTGCCTAAGCCCAGCAGTTGGAGGTTGCTGTGAGCTGTGACGCCGCTCTACTGAGGGTGATGAAGTGAGACTGTCGCTACAAAAATAAATAAATAAATAATATAAATGACAGAGGAATCATCACCATTGATCCCATGGGCATAAACAGATGATGATCGAATGTTTGTGTTTGTGTCTGTGCCCACGAACTGCACAGCTTAGACAAAGTAAACTGATTCCTTCCATGAGTGAAACTACCAAAACTCAACTAAGGTAAAAGGTGATAAACAGAACAGGCCCCTAGCTATTACAGAAATTAAATCAATAATTAGTACATTTTCTAAACAAGAATAACAAAGACAACACCAGTGTCTGATGGTTTCATTATGAACACTACCTAATTCTTACAATCTTATTATTGATGTTAGTTATCTATTAACCTTATCTATTTACCCAAGTAAATTAAAAAATTAGGTCCACACAAAAAATTGCACAAAAACATCTTGGCAGCTTTACTCATATCTGCCCAATCTAGAAGCAAACATGGTGTCCTACAAGAGATGAATGCACCAAACTCTGTTACGCTGATGCAATGAAATATTATTCAGTGATTAAAATCTACCGAGATGTTCAGTTACAAACCAATCTAAAAAATATTCAGTGTATACTGCTAAGTAATTAAGTCTGTCTGACAAAGCTGCATCTTGTGTGATTCTAACTATATCAAGTATGAAAAAGAAAAACCGCAGAGACAGTACAAAGATTAATGGCTGCCATAGGTTCTTGCAAAAGGAGAGAGGGGTTAACAGGTAAGGCACAGGTCACGTTTAGGCCCATGACACTGTTTTGTAACAGGGATGGATGACATTATGAGTTTGTCAAAATCTCCAGACCGTACAACACAGAGTGACCCTCAACGTGAACTCTGGACTTTAGTCCATGATGATGTCTTAGGGTCACCTGAAAAGGTCACATGGTCTGTGCCTTTATAGAGGGGTCTTTCCTTCTTAGAGAAGCTCACAAGCTGCAACCCCATGGCCCCATGGGAAGGGCAGAGGCAGGTGACAGGCACTTGGAGGGACAGACGGCAAGACAGGAATTTATGTCAGGTGTACATATTCCCAGGTTGCAGAAAGCTATGAATATTTCTGACAGAGATCCATGCTCATGAGTATTAGGTTTCTATATATGTAACGTACATCTCATGATCACTTCAGGTTGGAGATTTAACACCTAAATGCATTACAATTAGGTCCTGTCCATAAAAGAGTGAAGTGTATAGTATGAGTCCATGAACCTCATACCTTCAGGAGACTGGTCAGGAAGTTCTTATTGAGAAAAACTTTCACAATTTGAAATGGATGTTGAACCCCCCAAAATGAAAAGAGCCTGTCAAGGATCTGATGATATAAGCAAGGGGGTCTTCCAGCCTTCTGTTCTCTCACACTGGCTCTTCATAAAATCTGATAATGGTTAGTAATGGAAGGTGATAAAGGCAAATGGAAGACAATCGTCCTTCCATCCTGTCATGGCCAGGAACCATAAAATCTGGGTGTTTTAGCCAAAAAAGTTCCCTTCTTAGCCTGTTGAAGGAATTTAGGACTTTAATTTCAAACCTTGAGGTCAATATAAGTTGATTTTTTTGTAACACACACACCTCATCAAAGAGGGACATGGTTAAGAAAAGAATTCCACCAATTACTCTTTAACAAAAAAATAACAATAATAATAAAATGTTTATTTAAAAAAAAAAAGAATTCCATGGGAAGGTGGCTTATGACAACTCTCTGTGCTGTCTGTTCAATTCACATGTGAACCTAAAAGTCTTCTACAAATGTCTTTTGTAAATAATGTCTGTCTGCTTAAATATGGCAGCACTCTTTCAGGAAAACATTCATTTTAGTGTATGTTTAGAAATGAGCCCAATTTCTAAATATTAGATTGACATATGATTCTGTCTTCCATCAAAACTGTATGAAACCTAAAGTTATAAATCTGTCTTTACTTCTGCAGTTATATCACTGGTCATTGTTTTGATCATTTTAAATTTGCACCCAGGAAGTAAAAAAGTATAGTGTGATATGTTTAGAACTTGCCGTCAATTTTGGACAAAGTGTAAACTAGAATTATTACTCTTGAATGTTCTTTTAAATCACATTAAAAGCAGACCCTGATTTATTGTATTTGGGGGGTACACTCTCTTTCATAGATGCTTTTGTATATTTCTGACCCACCTCCTGGAGCCAGCAGACTTTCTTGTCCCTAGAAGAGAAAGACATTTTATAATAAATCCTGGTGCCAGGCTCCTAGGGACTATAATACAATAAAGACAGCAGTGGACATCTTGTTGGAGGAAGACCATAGACAAATTAAAATAATTTTTTCACAAATTAAACTTTTTAGCCCATTTTTCAGCATCTGTTTAGCAAAGTTACCAGAATCAGAGCTGGACTTTAGGCTGAAATTGCAGCATGGTTTGCGCTGAAAACCCAACAAATTGTGTAGGTAAACACCTTTCCTTAGACTTGACAATACAGAACAGCAGCAGAGCAGAAGGACCAAGAACACAGGGGCTGGTGCATGGTTGGGGTCCAAATTCTCTTTGGCTTAGGACAGTTATAGAGATGCCTCTGTTCCTAAGTTCCCAGCTCTAAGATGTGAACATGGTAATGTATCTGTAAATAAATACATGTAAAGCCTTAAGAAGACAGGTGCGGGGTGGTGACTGTGGCTCAGTGGGTAGGGGGTAGGGTACTGGCCCTATACCAAGGGTGGTGGGTTCAAACCCAACCCCAGCCAAACTGCAACAGAAAATAGCTGGGCTTTGTGGCAGGAGCCTGTAGTCCCAGCTACTGGGGAGGCTGAGGGAAAAAAAAAAGACGAGTGCATCGTAAGTGCCTTAAAGTATGCAATCGTAAAATGTGAGAATGAGCCAGACACTTGAGCGTGTTTAAATACAGAGGAGCCTGGATGGCTGCAGGGCAGGGAAGGTTGGAAGTTTTACTTCATCCTTTCCATGAGTGTGATGCTTTCTAGCTCATGGAGACTGTGATACCAACATCAGCGCTGAGGGATACATACAGCAGGGGCTAAGACCCACAATTTACAGTTTCAGTGACTCTCCCAGAGTCACAGCGCTGATGAAGGATGGATCTGGGACCAGAATGTAGTTGATCTGCTGGTGACAGGGATCTCTGAACACCTGAGAAATCTCTACATCATTCCCTGGCATCTGAACTGAGAGCTCTCGTCACATGCCTCCTCAAATACACCTGCCTCGAGGTTTCTTCAGAAAGGCTGATGCCCTGGACGAGGTGCTGAGTCAAGAGAAGGGGTCGCAGCACAACTCAGCCTCCTGCCTCGAGGATTCTCTTCCTGACCTCCGTGTGACAGTTTCCTACAAACAAAGCCTCTCTGAAAGGCAAGTCCAAATGTGCGGCCTTCCTACCCAGAGAATCTTCACACTGTCAGTGCCTTGGCATGAGCCTTCCATCACCGGTTGACCATTCTGCGTGGCTAGTGGTCAGTTTGGCTCCCAAGCTGGCTCACAATTGTGGATGTTCCAAACCCACTGCCCCCTGGTGTCTATATCAAGAATTACGTTCCCCTTCTATTGACCCAGCCTAGGGGAGCAGTTCCTGGGAATTACTGAGGAGGTGGCCATCTGCGCTGGGGCCTCAGAGGCTCAGTGAATTAGTCTGAGGTCCCCACTGTCTCCCTGACGACTTGAGCTACTGTCTGAGAAGCTGTGGCTGAGAATGGGCAGTGGCAGCACTAGCACAGGATGTAAGTTGCTGCTCACGTCCTTTCTCTCCAAACTCATTCTGGACAAACTGCCCATGCCTCCCTAGACCTTACAGGGTAGGGGCAGAGACCCATGCCCTCTATGAGGGATTTCTCCACAGACAAAATTGAGGAACCCACCCCAGGACCCTTTTTTGGACAACACAGACCCTCCTTTTTTCCACTGACTGTCCATCCCACAACCCTCAGCACTGTCCCTTCTCACCACCATTCCTGGCAGCACTCAAACAGCCAGTGGCCTCATTCTCATCAACCCCCCATGAAATCTCTGGTTCTTTCCTTTCAAATACCTCTGGCTTTAGACTTCACTACAATTTGGTTTGGGATTTGACGTCTACTTTCAGAATAGTGTGGCCTTTCCATCCATTTCTCTGTCATTCTCTTGCTGCAGTTGGTGGCAGGACTCTCCAAATCTGAGGAGGGCAAAGTGGATGTGTTCTTTCCGTACCTATTCTTGGGAAGACTGTGCACAGAATTGGCACTGGGAAACAGTACACTTTCCTACAAGTAGGAAACTATTTAAGGCCACCAACTTGCTACAAGATTCAACAATATAAATTGAGAAATAAAACAAAACTGTAGAACACATTGATAACGCTGTAGATGAACTAGAAGTAAGGAAAGTGAAAATAAGGACAAGATTTTGAGAACAAATTATCTGGCCCATTTGAGGAAATTACAATCAGAAAATCAATATGACCAACAGGAATTCATTTCCCATACTGAAGAACTCTAGAAGAGTTAGCAAAGGAGGAAACAGTAGGACTGCTGTGAAATATGAACTTCTCAGCTCAGAGTCACAGCTGAAATGTTAGGCAAGATATACATCATCACATCACCATGAGGACAGACCATCGCAGAACTTCCAGGGTGATCACGGGCCACCCAACAGGGTCCAGCTGCCTCTGCGTAGACAAGTGAATTTTTACGTGTACAAGGATGTCATTTAAGAGGATGACATCTTTTGTCAAAAAGTCAGTCTCAAGCTCACACATTATTATTCTTTTTCCATTAAAAATAAGTTAGGTGAGCAAAAGTGACTGATTCCTCATATATATTAGTAGATTGTAGTAAAAATATCAAGGTGAAGAGAAACAAAGCTAGCATGTTGAGAATGGAAATAAGTTACCTTCTTGATTTAAGATACCATAGCATCAGGTCACAGTACAGGGCACACCTCTTAGGGGCAGGACACAATTATAAGAGGGACTTTATCTAACAAATGCAGTCAGTTAACCCAATTCTTTGTCCCCTCAATGAACCCCAAACAATAAAAAATAAATAAATAAAAATAAACTATTTTTTTAAAAGATACCATGCCATCCATTTATTCATTTCTGAGTCACCGGCTGTTTCTTAATCTAATAATTTAAAAATTGTTCCAACAAACTAAGAAACACTTATTAAAAATAAATTATGCCTCTATAAGACAAATTGTCAAATAATATAAATCTTTCCCTTATCTGTGTATATTTCCTTTGCTCTGGATACAACTAACTCTGTGTACTTAGTTAACAACCAATGTGAATTCATTGAGCAATTTCTTTGTCATTGAACATAACTAAGACTGGCTAACCTTTGAATAGTGTTTTTTTTTAATATTTTTGTCTTCACCTTTTAGTTGATAGAAAACATACAATTAGTGATTTTCTAAATGGAGAGTTTTAGATAACTTCACACTCTGGGATTAGAGGTGTTCTGGCTCATAAATCAACAATCAATCCCATCCATTCTTATGATCTGGTCATGAATATTAGGTATACCAAAAAAAAAGGCTGGGCGGTGCCTGTGGCTCAGTGAGTGGGGCACCGGCCCCGTATACCAAGAGTGGCAGGTTCAAACCTGGCCCTGGCCGAACTGCAACAAAAAAATTAGCCAGGCATTGTGGCGGGCGCCTGTAGTACCAGTTACTGGGAGGCTGAGACAAGAGAATCGCTTAAGCCCAGGAGTAGGAGGTTGCTGTGAGTGACGCCATGGCACTCTACCCAGGGCGACAAAGTGAGACTCTGTCTCTAAAAAAAAAAAAAAAACAACCAAAAATAAAAAAGGCTCCAAACAAACAAGTGACATTATTAGGATAAAAATGAAAGCATTTCTTTGTTTAAAACAAAGTAGGTGCCCTTCCAGATACAAGACATTAAAGTAAAAATCCTCATCACTGAGGGTTCTTCCCAAAATTCTAGAGCTAATAAGTCATCTATGAGATAGAAAAACTGCATTAATAAGATGTTGCCATATTTTCTAGGGATTATCTAGTTGAGGATGTTAACAAACCCACAAAGGGTGGGGATTTTATTGCTCCCTGGGCAGAAATCCAATTACTGAGATAAGAATTATCAAGGAAGAAATGATTTACCGAGGGAGAGGGGTATGGACTGTCTTCTGCCCAACCAGCAGAGTCAGTGGGTTTTTGTGGAGGTTTTTATGAAAATGAATAATGCATGAAGGGAATGAAAATCATTAAATGTTTGTGGTAAAGTACAAGACACGCAAGCACAGTGAGGAATCCTGCTGGCCCACACATCTCATGAATAATAAATAGTGGACAATTCCCTCCCAAGGTTGGGATTTTAATATTAGAGTGAGGTAGGAGTGACTATTGGTCATTCAGCCTTGTATGCAGGCTTAATGGGTGCCTGGGCACCATGTGCAGTGGCGTATTGCTTGTCGTGTCTTTTCCAGACAAACAGGTATAGTTATCTCATGACTGCAAGAAGGTTCTACCATCCCTGGGAAAGAAACTCAAATAGGAATGCATCAGTGCAATAGAAAGTTACAAAGTTCGGGTCAACAATTCTTACTGGCCTAGGAATTTGAAACATAAGAGAACTACAAAAAAATTTTAAAAATATTTTCTTGCTTACAGAGCTGGTTGCAATGGCACTGAAATCTTATTCTCTCATGTCTCTTGTGGGTCAGGAGTTTGGGGTGAGCTCACCTGCCTGGTCCTGGCCCAGGGCATCTACTGAGGTTGCCATCATATGAAGGCTGCACTGAATCTCCACTCCACTTCCAAGGCGATTCACACACAAGGCTGGGTCCTCAGTGGTTCATCAGATGGTGTCTCTGCAGGCTGTGTGCCCTCATGACATGGTGTCTGGCTTTTCCCAGTCTAAGAGACTTGTCAAGAGACCCAGGGAGAAGCTGTGATGCCTTTTATAATGGAACCTTGAAAGTCACACACTGTCACTTCTGCCACGTTCTGTTGTCCGGGCAGCTCAGCTCTTAGTGTGGAGGGCGACTCTACGGGCATGAATATTTATAGAGTTGGATTACTGGGGCCATCTTAGAGACAGGCTGCCAAGTCTGAGGACACCCACTGTGTTCCAGGGAACATGCTAGGCACTGGCCACCAGCGTGACCTGTTGAGTCCCTAGAGCTCAACCTCACTGGTCTCCTCTGAAAAACACTTTCCACCTAGAATCTCAATGGTCTCTGGCATAGCACTGCCCATAGAACTTCCTATGATGATGGGAATGTTCTCTATATGTCCAGTCCACAGGGAGATACTGAACACTTAAAATATGACGTGCTCTAGTGAGGAACTGAATTTTTAATTTAGTTTCATTTAAATAGGTTTAAATTAACCTGCAAGGCCCTACACAGTCCATGCCCCACCCCTGGCTCTCTCCTTGGCCCACTGGCTGCTTAGAGTTTGTCGAGGCCACAGCCCTCCACCTCAGGGCCTTTGCACAAGCTCTTCCCTTTGTCCAGGATGCACATGTGCACCTCCCTCTCCCTACACAAGTCCCAAATCCTGCACCCCTGGTAGACTTCTGTGAAGGACCTGCCTCTATTCTGTTTGGAAGATTTGCATCATGGTGTTGGGCTGTGCCAGTGGCACAATGTCCATATCAGCTGCCCGCCCATCAGAGATGTTGCCTGGGGGTCCCCATGGACAACACAGGAAGGTGGGCTCAGAGAGCTGAGGGATGGTGACCAACATGAGGGGACACCAAGAGCCATCTCAGCTTCTGATTCCACCACTGAGGACAGGCCAGTCCTAAGGTCAGAGGCAAAGACAGAAGAGTCCCCCACCTAAAAAGATGAGTACTTTGGGGAACTCCATCCTTTCCACTGGACCTGCAGATTCATGGGAAGTTACCCTTGGGGACATTCACAGACTTCCTTCTCACTGAAGCCTTCTACTCGCCTGTGACTTTCAACATGAACACCCTCGGCCATTCCCTCTGAGAACCCAGCTTTTTTAGTGTGGAAGGAAACGTAATGAGGAGGCAGCATTTTAAAAGGAAAGAACACAGAGCTTTGAAGTGAGACAGGCCTGGGAGGGAGGCAGGCCCCCTTTCTGCACCTCTCATCCACTCCTGATCTCACATCGACCACTTGAGGAAACAGCATCTCTCCCAGGGCGAGGGATGATAACTGTGCAAGTTAGATGTGTGATAGCAGAAGGAGCTCTGTCTGGGACCTTAGCTGTAGGAGGAAGGAGAAGGTTTACATGGACCAGATACTGTCCTTCCAGGCCCACAGCCAGAGCCTCCTCCCACAGAAAGGAGGTCTGAGTTTGAGGGGTAGAATATCGAAGTCAGCAGATTCAAGGAAATGGGAGGTCAGAAGGGCCAGGAGTTTGTTGGAAGTGATAAGGGAGTAGGAGGCATCAGGGAGAATAGTTCATGGCATAACTGCCCAGGAATTTGTCGGTCCCATGGAAGGGAGACAGCCCCCCAAAAGTACTCATCATTTTAGGTGGGGAACTCTTCTGTCTCCTCCTCAGACTTTAGGACTGGCCTTTCCTCACTGGTGGAATCAGAGGCTGAGATGGCTCCTGGTGTCCCCTTGGGGGTGCAGGGACCGTCCTACAGGAGGCAGGAGCACCCCAGGAGGTCCAAGCAGCACATAATGCTGCACATGCTGGGACAAGACGTGATGAGCTGCCCAGGCTCCAAACCTGGGCTGGGTACCTGGAGTGGTCCCAAAGAGGAAGACTGGCGGGCCAGGCATGGGATCTGTTTGCAAAGAGAGGAGGGTGGTCCAGCAAGTGTCCTGGGGATAGGGCCATAGGAGAGGAGGCAATGAGAGCCCAACCCACCCCCAGGGGCTCTGCATGCCCCCAAAGCCCATCTTCTGGCCCTGGGGGCTGAGCACAGAGGGTAGACTTCTGCCTAGTGGTGGTAGGAGTAAGGAGGGCCAAGATTAGGGAAGCCCAGAATATGCTGGCATTGTGGTCCCTCACCTTTATAGGGCTGGGGGAGACAGACCGAATGCCCCAAATCCAGAGCTCACTGTGCCCCTTGGACTGCCCACTCTCTCTGTTCATTCAGCAGACAGACTGAGGCTGGGTAAAGACCTTCTATCCCACCTTGCTGTGTTCTGAGCAAGTGGCTTCACCCCTTTGAGCCTCAGTCACCTGGGGCAGAAAGTGGAGGTGACCATGAGACTGTTTTAACAGTGTCTTCAGGATTCAATGAGAAAATGAGTAAAGCACTTGGCACCCAGCAGGCCCTCAGGAAGGGGGACTGTTTCTGCTGAAGTTCATCTGCTTCTCCCCTTCCCACTCCCTCTGCACAGGACCCCTGCCTGGTCTGGCCAGAAGCCCAGTCCTGCTTGATGTTTGGGGGCTGAACAATGAGAATGGCCGAGGCCTCAACTAGAATCAGCAAGATATAAGCTCTGTGAACTTGACAAGCCACTGCCCCTCTCTTGGCCTCAGTTTTCCCATCTGTGGAAAACAGAGGCTATCCTGCAACAGCTCCAAGGGGTAGTAATGACTAGTACATTTATGGAGCACTTACTGCATGCTCCACACTTCACCCACTCTCCAACAACCCGATGGGGACACCAACATCATCAACAACCCCATCATATAGGGAGTGAGGCTCAGAGAGGGAGCCACGCCCACAATCACACAGATAGAAGCAGCGCTGCTAAGCTTGACTTTGGCTTTCCTGTATGAGCAGCTTAATCCCTGGGGGGCACTGGCCTAACTTTGGAGGGCATTCTTGAAGGCAGAATGGGGACCGAAGACCCCATTCTTGATAAGGGAAAACGCCCCCAGCAAAAGAGAAAAACAGAGAAAAGAGCTGAGCAAGGCAGAATAAAAACAAGTTAGCTAGTTTACTTTTAAACCAGCCACTAAATTACTGAGCAGTTCCTGCCTTTCCCAGAAGCCTGGTCTGTAGGGGATATAGCTTGCAAACACCTCTGTTGGGTCTATGAACACTCTGAATCATTTGTAATAAAAATTACGATTAAACTCTTTTTAAAACTGTAGTTTCTCTTTATTATCTTTTAACATTTGATCATATATCTGAGCTTGATGTTTTCTTAGAATATCCTCTTTGCAAGGTTGAATTTGGGGCAGGCATACTCTGAAATCTTCTTCCAGTAATTCTAGCCATGATCAATTTTTGCTCCTAATATTACCCATTGCAGAAAAGCTCCCATCCACAAATAAGACATTTGAGAACAGAAGTACTTCTATTGCTTATTTTGGGTAATATTTGGAAATTTGCCATTGAGAAATTACCAAGGTTGTAATATCTGTTGTTGAATATTTTAATTGCAATCCTCTGTCATTTCTTATTTCTGTAAACTCTTCTTCTTCTACAAGATTTAAATCTGCTAACATACACACACTTAAAACAAAGGGATTTATCACCTGATCTAGAGATGTCATGTCAAGTGTAGTTGTAGGAAAATATTTTTCCAAAATTTGTGTACAATAAATCTAAAGTTTGTAAAAATTTGTTCAATAAGATTTTTATCCAGTTTACACCTTTTCACTAGTTCAAACATTTTTTACTGCATTGTCTTTTTTTAATTATTTCTCTTACCTTCCAGAGCAACAATTTTTCTCTGAAAGCATTAATTTTATCTGTAGATGTGAGAACATTTTCATGATCTCCCTGATACTCCTATAGAGAGTATTCAAACACTGAAATAAATCTACAAGAAAAGCAACTTCATTACACCAAACCTCATCACAAAGCAAATCGCCTAATTTAGAATTTTGCAGTTATAAAAATGTTGATGCTTCTTTAATTCATAAAATCTTGATAGAACTTTTCCTCCAGATAACCATCTCACTTCCATACGCAGTAAGAGCTGTATATAGGAAGCATTCATTGAGGAACATAATATGCAAATAAACTGTTTTGTGTTTAATTTTTTTCTTTCCTTTTTTTTTTATTTCAGGTTAATGGGAGGGTACAAACAACCAAGTCACAATATTTGAATTTGTTAGATAGAGTCCCTCTTGTAGTCATGCCCCACACCCAAAAGGTGTGCCATACATCCCTACATTGGGTCCATTTGATGGGAGCACTCCAAATCCCCTTCCCTTCTTCCTCCACATTCTTTCCCCCCTTTCCCAACTTGAATTGAAATGAGTTTTTCTCCTATGTGGGTATGAATTAGATCATCTACTGGCTTCATATTAGTATTAAGTACATTGGATATTTGCTTTTCCATTCTTATAATACTTTACTGAGAAGAATGCCTTTCAACTCCATCCAGGTTAATAAATCACCACCTTTTTAGGGCTAAATTGTATTTTTATGGCTAATGGTATTGTATACATATGCCACAGTTTGTTAATACTTTCCTGAGTTGATGGCATGTAGGTTGTTCCCAGTGTTCACAAATCAGTAGCTTTTTTATATGCCAATAACAGCCAAGTTGAGAAACTAATCAAGGACATAATTCCCTTCACGGTAGCTTTAAATAAAATTAAATATCTAGGAATATACCCAGCAAAAGAGATGAAGGACCTCTACAAAGAGAATTATGAAACTTTAAGAAAAGAAATTTCAGAAGACATTAACAAAGAGAAAAACATATCATGCTTCTGGCTGGGAAGAATCAACATTGTTAAAATATCTATACTTCCCAAAGCAATCTACAGATTCAATGTCATCCCTAGTAAAATACCAACATCATACTTTCAAGACTTGGAAAAAATGATTCTTTGTTTTGTATGGAACCAGGAAAAAACCCACATAACTAAGGCATTTCTTAGTAATAAAAACAAAGCTGGGGGCATCAGCATACCATATTTTAGGCTATACTACAAGGCCATAGTGGTCAAGACTGCATGGTACTGGCACAAAAATAGAGACATAGACATTTGGAATCAAGTAGAAAATGAGGAAATGAAACTAACATCTTACAACCACCTAATCTTTGATAAACCAAACAAGAACATACACTGGGGAAAAGACTTCCTAGTCAATAAATGGTGCTGGGAGAACTGGATATCCACATGTAAAAGACTGAAACTGGACCCACACCTTTCTCCACTCACAAAAATTGATTCAATATGGATAAAAGCATTAATGTACACAGCTATGATTTAATAAAAAACTCTGAAATATACAAAAAAAAGATGGATAAAAGATTTAATTTTAAGACACAAAACAATAAAAATCCTAGAAGAAAGTGTGGGGAAAGCTCTTGAAGATGTTGGCCTGGGGAAAGATTTTATGGAGAAGACCTCTGGGGCATTCCAACAAAAACAAAAATTAACAAATGGGACCTAATTAAACTCAAAAGCCTCTGCATAGCTAAGGACACAACATCAAAGCAAATAGACACCCTTCATAATGGGAAAAGATATTTTCATATTATGAATCTGACAAAGGCTTGATAACTAGATCTGTGGAGAACTCAAATTAATCAACTGAAAGAGAGCAAACAATCTCATCTATAAGTGGGCAAGAGACATGAACAGAAACTTCTCTGAGGAAGATGGATGAATGGCCAACAGACATGAAAAAATGCTCATAGTCCCTAATCATCAGAGAAATGCAAATCTAAACCACCCTGAGATACCACCTAACCCCAGAAAGACCAGCCCACATCACAAAGTCCCAAAGTTGCAGATGCTGACACAGATGTGAATAGAAGGAAACACTTTTTTTTTTCTTTGCACTTTTGGCCAAGGCTGGGTTTAAACGTGCACCTCTGGCATATGGGGTCAGCGCCCTACTCCTTTGAGCCATAGGCGCTACCCCAGGAAACACTTTTACACTGTTGGTGGGGCTGAAAACTAATACAGCCTCTTTGGGAAGAACTATAGAGAATCCCCAAAGAATTTAAATTAAATCTCCCATCTGATCCCACAATCCCAATACTAGGCATCTACCCAGAGGAGAAAAACTTATTTATCATAAGGACATTTGCACTAGCTTTTTTCTTGCAAATAATCTTAATTGCAATTGCCTGCTTTTTATAGAAATAATAATTGTGATAGTGTCCTCGAGGATCTTTTGTAATTACATTAATTACTTTGATTCTAGTATTCCTCTGGGTAGAAAACAGTATGTGTAAAAATAATTTTTGGATTTTTTTGTGTGTACAACTATAACAAATACTCCAGACATGGACAGGGCTCCATCTGTACAAATACTTATGCAGGAATCCCAAGAAAAGTTATTATAATTAAACTAATTATTGATCAAATTGAAAATATTTTGGCCCTTTTGGTTGGTGTTAGAAGTGGTCAACAAAATAAAAACTGTTCTATTTCTTCTTCACAGACAAATCTACTGAATGCTAAAAGTTGGGGTTTCCACTAATATCAGTAGATTCATCCACCTGAATTGCAAATGCGTTTATTTCTCAGGGTGATATATTACTTGACATTCTATATTTTCAGATAAATCCTTTTCTTGTTCTTCTCCAAACATTGTTTTTACAATTGCATAGCAGGCCAGTAAGATAATGGATTCCACAATGGTCTGAGATTCCATTTTCTACAATTCCTGCAGCTATGTAATTCACTTCTTGTGCTTTATCTGATTTCAACGTCAACTCAGCTTTTATTGAAGGCTATTTGCTCATTATCCCAGAGGGTAAACTGAGGAAAGGAACAAAGATGCCAGCAGTTTCTCTGAGCAAGCATATCAGCTCCTATTGTTTCTATAATTGTTAACCCTAAGGATCTGAGCAGTCTTGAAAAATCCTGAACCTGAGCCTTGTGTGGAGGCAGCCTCGTTTCTGTGGTCACAAACACAGATTCTTAGGGGGGTGTTAATCCCACTAGTTCCCTGAGGACTAAAACACCACTGGCACCAATATCCTCTGAAGAACTGATGCAAAAGAGGAATTTTCCTCTCACCACCACCACAGAAGGTCTTCCACTGTGATAAGGGATATAAGCCCTCCTAACCATATTTCAGGCCTCAAGCTGTTCCCTTGCTCTCTGCTCCAGCCAAATACAAATCTCCACAATGGGCATTTGCTTTGACTGTTAACTTGGGAGGAAAGGCCTAGTTATTGAATCTTGCCAGGCCTTGCCACACCATCTTCTGTGGACATTATTTTCTTCAGAGGGCTTACAGACCCATCAGGGATGTTTGTAACCTGTATCCCCAACAGGCCAAATTTCCAGGAGAAGCAGGAAACTTGCTCAGATAAATTTACCAGTGGCTGGTTTAAAGGTATATGTATTAGTTCTAACTCAGCTTATTTTTTAATTTTTCCCTTTTGTTCCAACTCACTCAGCTTATTTTTTAATTTTTCCCTATTTCTGAGGGTGTTGTCCCTTGCCAAGAATGAAGTCTTCAGTCATCATTCTGCCTACACTCAGCAAAATTAAAAGAATATAAATTACACCTTCTATCTTCTCAGAACACAAGACAATAATGGTGAAACTCAACTCCAACAAAACCATTCATCCCCCCACAAAGACTTGGAAATTAAACAACCTTATGCTGAATGATAATAGAGTTCAGGAAGAGATATAAGAGGAAATCATTAAATTTCTCAAACTTAACAAAAGTGAAGACACAAGTCACCAAAACCTGTGGGATATGACCAAAGCAGTCTTAAGAGGTAAATGTATTGCATTAGATACCTACATTCAAAAAACAGAAAGTGACAAACTACATCAACAAACTCATGAACCATCTTATGAAACTGAAAAAAGAACAATCTAATTCTAAACCCAGTAGGAGAAAATAAAGAACCAAAATTAAATCAGAGATTAATGAAATAGAAAACAAAAGAATCATTCAGAAAAACTTTTTTTAAAGGTTAGTTTTTTGAAAAAATTAATAAAATTGATAAACTTTTGGCCAGATTAACTATAAACAGAAAAGTAAAATCTTTAATAACCTCAATCAGAAATTATAAAGGGGAAATAACAGATGCCACAGTGATACAAAAGTTCATCTCTGAGTATTACAAGAAACTCTATACCTAGAAATTCAACAAAGTGAACAGACCAATTTCAAGAACTGACATCAAAGAAACAATTAAAAAACACTCTCCCCCTCCGCCACAAAAAGCCCTAGTACATATGGCTTTACACCAGAATTCTATCAAACCTTCAAAGAAGAGCTTATTCCCATACTTCAGAAATTATCTTAAAAATTGAGAAGGAAAGGGGGGGAGGAGCCAAGATGGCGGTCTGTAGCCAGCTTTCTGCAGACACTCCTGTCCAGAAGGAGAGTTACAGGACAGAAATTTAACAAGAAAGCCAACGGTTTGGAGCTGAGCCAAGAGACAAGGTCGAGGAACACACATTAACCCTATTGGAGCGACCTGCGACCCCAAGGATACAAATAAAAGGTACAGAGCACATCACCAAGCGGACAGGAGTCCCCTCCCCCAAGAGAACAGTTCGCAGTATACGCCATACCTCCATACAAACAAGAGAGCAGAGTTCGGCTGTCCTCCCACTCTACCCCACGGGAGAGACCCTCTAAAAACCGGACCTCCTTCCCCTGTGCCGCGGCACCCTCCTGCCAGGCATAAAGCATTATAAAACTGTATATTTTCTCCACCTGCAAGTTGGAACTCCTGGCACTCCACTCTCATCCTGAGGTCTGGAGGTCTGTCCCCCACGGAGTCCAGATTCTTGAACACTTTCTCGAGGGGAGTGGACAGGGCGTGGGTTGCTGCGGGTCTATGCTGTTCTCCCAGCTCGGAAGCAGTGAGAGAGTGAGCCGAAAAGCGGCTGGCCGAAAAAACGGCTGGCTGAAAGACGGCTGGCTGAAGCGGTCCAAAGCTTTGCTGAGTTTCGGCCACACCTGGCCCTCAGGGGATGACAGCTGAGACAAAGGGTTGAAGCTCGCAGATTAAGTCAGGACTATTAGCAGCCCAGCGTCTCCTCCACAGGGCAGAGATTCTGCTAACTTGTTCTGTTCTGTCAGCTTTTTCATCTACTTTACATCGATCAGGGACAGGGCTGGAACTGAGTGAATCGCCCCAGCTGTCCTCCCACTCTACCCCACGGGAGAGACCCTCTATGAACCGGACCACCTTCCCCCTGTGCCGCGGCACTCTCCTGCCAGGCATAAAGCTGTACAAAACTGTATATATTCTCTACCTGCAAGTTGGAGCTCCCAGCACTCCCTTCCACTCTCACCCTGAGGTTTGGAGGTCTCTCCCCCATGGAGTCCAGATTCTTGAACACTTTCTCGAGGGGTGTGGACAGGGCGTGGGGTGCCGCTGGTCGGTGCCCCTCTCCCAGCTTGGAAGCTGTGAGAGAGTGAGCCAAAAAGCGGCTGGCCGGCTGGCTTTGCTAAATTTCGGCCACACCTGG
>CAUYON010156180.1:0-26925 GCA_963573935.1 Arctocebus calabarensis
CCACGTACGCCTGAGCTGGTGGGTTCGAATCCAGCCCCAGGACCCGCCAAACAACAATGACGGCTGCAACCAAAAAAATGGCCGGGCGTTGTGGCGGGCGCCTGTAGTCCCAGCTACTTGGGAGGCAGAGGCAAGAGACTCACTTGAGCCCAGGAATTGGAGGTTGCTGTGAGCTGTGATGCCACGACACTCTACCCAGGGTGACAGCTTGAAGCTCTGTCTCAAAAAAAAAAAAAAAAAAAGAGTCTCAGTAGCAAGTCATTGTGCTATGAAAAAGGTATCCTCAGCTCGGCGCCTGTGGCTCAGTGGGCTAAGGCGCCAGCCACATACACCTGAGCTGGCAGGTTCGAATCCAGCCCAGGCCCACCAAACAACAATGATAGCTGCAACCAAAAAATGGCCAGGCGTTGTGGCGGGCGCCTGTAGTCCCAGCTACTTGGGAGGCGGAGGCAGGAGACTCGCTTGAGCCCAATTGGAGGTTGCTGTGAGTTGTGATGCTACAGCACTCTATCCAGGGTGACAGCTTGAGGCTCTGTCTCAAAAAAAAAAAAAAAAGAAAGAAAAAGATATCCTCCAAGGTGGACCCAAGCTTGTCTAGAGGGCCACTGTAATTTACAGGATGAGTTGGCTATGGCCAACTTCTACCTTTTTGTACCGCAATCTGTCTTAGAAGACAGGGAAAAAATGCAGGTCTGGTCCACAGATGGGTTAGATATGTTGATATGTGCTGAAAATGATCTGCTGTTGTGCTATAGTCCCACTCAGGGTGGCTCTAATGGACAGCAATGAGGGGGGACTTCTCCATAAGGCAGAGCTTCAAGCAACACATTTGGACATTTACTTTGTATGGAGGGAGGAAATGAAGCAGTGGTGTAAGGGAGAAATGCATCTATACTTCTAGGATGTAATAGATGTCCTGCTGGTTGGTCAGGGACCTGTAAAGAGCAAAAGGGGAAGATTAGAGGCAAGGACGTCGGGAAGAAGATGGATCTATGGGAGTGGTTACAAAATGTGTGTGTGTTTGTGCCTTTTGTTAATACTGAATGCAGAGGAATCACTGAATAACAAGATAGGTGGACAGAATGTTTGCAGCCAGATCTGTCATTGGCTGCCCCTGAACTTGTACAATGGGCCCATGAGTGGAGGAAACATGGTAGCCACAGTGCAAGTTATGTCCACCAGTACATACCCTCTCTTATCAAGGCCTATTTAACTTTTACTGATGCTGTCTGACTTGTTAGCAGCTGAACCCCTGCTGTGATACCATCCAAAAAGGACACAGACTAGTCACTTAGTGGCAACTTGATTATAGCTGATCCTTTCTACCCAAGAGAGGGCATTGATTCATCCTCACTGGAATTGACACCTGCTCTGGGTATAGGTTTTCCCTCTTTATCCATAGTGTCTCAGGCTAGCATAATGATCCAGGAGCTTCAAGAATCTCAGTTTACCAACATGGGGTCAAGTATAAAATTGCATCAGGGCACTGTAAAGGAGATATGGCAGTGCATGGATTACCATGGGATTCACTGCTTTTCTAGTATCTTGTATTATCTGCAAACAGCCTTCAAACAAAGATGGAATGACTTCTTAAAGCAGTGGTTCTCAACCTTCCTATGCTGTGATGTATTTTCATTGTTACAAAGGGGTCATGACCCACAGCTTGAGAACTGCGGTCTTCAAGGCTTAGCTAAGACCCTCACTTTAGGACAGTATCCTGAGTAGTTGGGATATGCACACCGAATCAAAACCCAGTGTGCCCCTAGGAACCCAAGGGTTGGGATTAGCCACTTCTCACACATCATTCCCAGTGACTCACATGTAGAACTTGTACATTCTATTTCCACAACCTTAGAATCTGCTGAATTAGAGCCTGGTCCCAGGTGGAGAACACTTCCATGAGTGTTCACCATGAGGGGAACTTCCACTGGTGCAGTGAAGGACACCTCCATGGCACCTGAATCTGCAAACACCACCAAGTCACTCTGAGCTCATACTGGTGGACCAATAATAGGCAAAAAAGGAAGGGAAAATTGAGCCTGACCATCATAAGAAAGTAGGGTTGCTGCTGACCAATGGGGCAAACGGGGATTGGTTTTAGAGGATCACCTGGGTCAGTCTGGGTGCTTCCATGCCACATAATAACAGCAAAAAGGCATTTTCAGCAGCCACAGCCTGCTAAGGGTGAGGCAGCTAAGGCTCTGAGCCCCCAGGGATGAAGGGCTGGCATACCATGTAGGCCCACTGGAATCCAGGCTGAGGGTGAGGCTGTGGAGGAGGGACAATGATGAATAACTGTTGCAACTGTGGGACGAGTGCAGCAGTCAGGAACATCTTTGTTCTACTAACCTTCCTGTGTTGAGGCTTTTTTTTTTTTGCAGTTTTTGGCCGGGCGGGTTTGAACCTGCCACCTACAGAATATGGGGCCGGCGCCCTACTCCTTGGAGCTACAGGCACTGCCCATGTTGAGGCTTTTGTAGAAGTCATAACCAGCCTTCACCTTGAAGAATCTTGACAGAGTAGACTCCATGTGTTGCCTGAATAGATCAAGGGGTGCAAGAGTTTGTGTCTTGACTAATTCCCTCAGCCCATCTTTACCTACGGCAGACTTACAGAGCTGCATTTCAGGCACCTGCTGTGTGTCTTTGCACTTTCTACCCAGGCCTTCTCTGACACCAAACGAACCCACTCAGCCTATATACCAGCACAGTCTTGGTCTGGGGGCAGCCTCAGTGACCAGAGACTGGAATCAGTGAGTAAATAGTTGGCCAGTCCTGGAAGGCAATCTTTACATTTCTCATGAAGTCCTGGTAAAACCAATGTGCTGTTACCCAGTGCAATGACCTGAGTAGCACACTCTTATGGTGTGAATTCTAATTGGTCTAATTTATGCCCATGACTTCAATTAGCATATGATTGTGATTAAATAGTAACTCAATCAGGTATGATATTCTTGGATTATTGTATTAGTTTTCTATTGCTGCGGTTAATAAATTACCACAAACATAGTGACTTAAAATAACAGAACTTTATCCTTTCATAGTTCTGGAGGGCAGAATTTTGAACTCCCTGTCACTAGGCTGAAATTGAAGTGTTGGCAGGACTTCCTCTGGAGGCTGTAAGGGACAATCCATTCCTTGTGTCTTCCAGCTCTGGTAGCTGCACGCGTTCCTTAGTTTGTGGATGTATTGCTCAAAAGTGACTTTTCTGTCTGCATTATCCCCCTCTGCCTCTTTCATAAGGAACTTGTGATTGCATTTATGGTTTACCTGGGTAGGTAGTCCAAGATAATCTCATCTCAAGATCTTTAATATTGAGATTAAAGATGAGGTGAAGATGTGGGTATATTTGGGGGGACCATTTTTTCACCCTACCACAGACACTAATTCTTTCGCAGCTTTCAATTTGTTACTCCTTTGGGTCTTAGTCCTTGAATATTGCAGTTGAAAAGTTCTGAGTCCAGCCTTTTGCCCTTGGATATAATTTGATTCTTTTGCCAGAATACTTGAAGAAGTATAGAATACTCATGGGGGAATTTTTTTTTTTTTTTGAGACAAAGTCTCACTTTGTCACCCTCAGTAGAGTGCTGTGGCCTTATAGCTCACAGCAACCTCAAACTCTCGGGTTCAAGTGATTCTCTAGCCTCAGTCTCCCAAGTAGCAGGGATGACAGGCTTCCACCACACCACCCACCTATTTTTTTAGAGATGGATTTTAACTCTCGTTCAGGCCGTCTTGAACTCTTTTTTTTTTTTTTTTGAGACAGAGTCTCAAGCTGTCACCCTGGATAGAGTTCCATGGTATCACTGCTCACAGCAACCTCCAATTCCTGGGCTCAAGCGAATCTCTTGCCCCGGCCTCCCAAGTATCTGGGACTACAGGCACCTGCCACAACACCCGGCCATTTTTTTTTTTTTTTTTGGTTGCAGCCGTCATTGTTGTTTGGTGGGCCTGGGCTGGATTCGAACCCGTGAGCTCAGGTGTACGTGGCTGGCGCCTTAGCCCGTTGAGCCACAGGCGCCGAGCCTGGTCTTGAACTCTTGAGCTCAGGTAGTCCATCCACCCCAGTCTCCCAGAGTGCTGGGATTACAGGCGTGATTCACTGCGCCTGGCCAATCAACTGTTTTTTAGAGACTGCAAAGAAAACCAACAGTTTCAAATTTGGAGGCTAACTTAAGATTGTGTGAGGGATAGATGCTGAAAACTTAGGATAAGAAACTGCTTTCACTGCAGCTAAAATTCACAGAGTGGGCCAAGAAACCTTCAGTATAGAATGTTACTCTATACTTGGCGCCAGCCACACACACCTGAATCCAGCCCAGGCCCGCCAAACAACAATGATGGCTGCAACCAAAAAATAGCCAGGCGTTGTGGCAGGCGCCTGCAGTCCCAGCTACTTGGGAGGCGGAGGCAGGAGAATGGCTTGAGCCCAGGAATTGGATGTTGCTGTAAGCTGTGATGCTGTGGTACTCTACCCAGAGCAATAGCTTGAGGCTCTGTCTCAAAAAAAAACCCCAAAACCAAAAAACTCATACTCATGCTTTGGGGCGGCGCCTGTGGCTCAGCGAGTAGGGCACGAGCCTCATATACCGAAGGTGGCGGGTTCAAACCCGGCCTCAGCCAAACAGCAAAACAAAAAAATAGCCGGGTATTGTGGCAGATGCCTGTGGTCCCAGCTAGTCGGGAGGCTGAAGCAAGAGAATTGCCTAAGCCCAGGAGTTGGAGGTTGCTGTGAGCTGTGTGATGCCACAGCACTCTACGGAGGGCGATAAAGTGAGACTCTGTGTCTAAAAAAAATTAGAAAAAAAAAAAAAGAATGTTACCCAGTGCAATGGGTAACTCCCTCAGGTGCCTGCTAGAAGCAAACACAAATTCTCAACGTACCCACTGCTGTAGTCTGAAGGTTGATGTCCCCTCAAAATTCACAGAGCTGGGGCCTTTAGGAAGTGATTAGGTTATGAGAGCTTTGCCCTTTTGAAGGAGATTAGTGCCCGAATAAAAGGGCACGAGGGAGCCTGTTTGCCCCTTCAGACATGTGATGACACAGCAGGAAGGTGCCATCTATGAGGAAGAGACCCTCACCAGACACTAAATCTGCTGGCATCTTGATCTTGGACTTCCCAGCCTCCAGAAATGTGAGCAGTAAATTTCTATTATTTATAAATTACTTAGTCTAAGAGTATTTTGTGGCCCGGTGTGGTGGTTCACAGCACTCTGGGAGGTTGTGGTGGGAGATCATTGAGCTCAGTCGTTTCAGACCAGCAAGAGCAAGAGTGAAACAATTTTTTCTGCTTTTTTCCTACCAAAACAAAAATAGAAAAATTATCCAGGTGTAATGTGCATACCTGTAGTCTTTACTTCTTGGGCTGAGGCAGGAGAATCACTTGAGCCCATGAGGTTGCAGTGAGCTATAATGATGCCACTGCTCTCTCTAGCCTAGGCCATAGAGTAAGACCTTGTCTCAAAAAAAAAAAAAAGTATTTTGCTATAGCAACCTGAAGGAACTAAGACATGCACCTTTTTCTCTCTGCAAGTGCCCACCTTCTTCCTAGGCCTTGTAGTTTCTCATAAATGCAATCCCAAGGGTAATAAGAAGCTCTTTGATTAAAAAAAGCAGTTAGGGGAGAGGGGAGGGTAAAAATTAAAAAAATAAAGCAGTTAAGCAAAGTCATGAGGTATCATGAGAGCAAGCCAGCAGTGACCACAATTACCCATTTCAGGTAATGAAATTATCAGAAAGATTATAAAATACCTATGTTTAATATGGTTAGAGTAATAAAAGATAAAGTTGAAAATATGTGCAGAGGCCGGGTGCTGTGGCTTACACTTGTAATCCTAGTACTCTGGGAAGCTGAGGTCAGTGGATTGCCTGAGCTCAGAAGGTCAGAGACCAGCCTCTGTCTCTAAAAATAGCTGGACATTGTGGCAGGCGCCTGTAGTCCCAACTAGTTGGGAGGCTGAGGCAAGAGGATCACTAGAGCCCTAGAGTTTGAGGTTGCTGCGAGCTATAACTCTACCAAAAGTGACAGAGTGAGACTCTTTCCACAAAACAATGTGCAAAATGTGCAGAAACAAAGAAACTGTAAAGAATAATCAAGCAGGCTCAGTGCCTGTGCCTCAATGGGCTAAGGCGCCAGCCACGTACACCTGAGCTGGCAGGTTCGAATCCAGCCCGGACCCATCAAAGAATAACAGCTGCAACCAAAAAATGGCTGGGTGTTGTGGCGGGCGCCTGTAGTCACAGCTACTTGGAGGCAGAGACAGGAAACTTACTTGAGCCCAGGAATTGGAGGTTGCTGTGAGCTGTGATGCCACAGCACTCTATCCAGGGTGACAGCTTGAGGCTCTGTCTCAAAAACAACAACAACAACAACAAACCGAATAATTAAGCAGTTTAATTTTTTTTTTCCCCTGAAACATAGTCTCAAGCTGTCACCCTGGGTAGAGTGCTGTGGTGTCACAGCTCACAACAACCTCCAACTCTTGGGCTTAACCAGTGGTTCTCAACCTTCATAATGCCATGACCCTTTAATACAGTTCCTATGGGTCATGACCCACAGGTTGAGAACTGCTGGCTTAAGCGATTCTCTTGCCTCAGCCTCCCAAGTAGCTGGGACTACAGGTGCCTGCCACAATGCCTGGCTGTTTTTTGGTTGTAATTGTCATTGTTGTTTGCAGACCCAGGCTGGATTAGAACCTGGTCAGCTCTAGTGTACGTGGCTGGCACCCTAGCCACTGAGCTATAGGAGCTGAGCCAATCAAGCAGTTTAAAAAGAACAAAAGGTAAGTTCTAAAAGGAAAGGGCTTTGTTCTTTTTTCTTCCAGGCATGTTTTACACTAATGAAAGTTTTTTTTTTTTTTTTTTTTGAGACAGAGTCTCACTATGTCACCCTCAGCAAAGAGCCATGGTGTCACAGCTCACAGCAACCTCAAACTCTTGAACTCAAGCGATTCTCTTGCCTTCACCTCCTGAGTAACTGGGACTACAAGCGCCTACCACAGTACCTGGCTGTTTTTGTTTGTTTGTTTGTTTGTTTGTCAGGCTTGGGCTGGGTTTGAACCCATCAGCCCCGGTGCCTGTGGCTGGTGCCCTAATTGCTGAGCTACAGGAACCAAACCTGATACAAGGGAAGTTTTAATTCAGTTACCACTTTAGTTGAATTTTAATTTCAACTATGTTCAAAACTCCACACAGATTTAATAGGAGATTATAAACAGCTGAAGACAGAATTAGTGAACTAAAAGGTAAATGTGAAAAAAGTATCTAAAATACCTGAAAAGGCATAGATAGGGAAAGGAGGGTAGATAGAAAAAGAAGGTCCAACGCTATGTTAACTAGTTTGATGAAAATATTTCAGATTATATGTGAAACCAGTGCATTGTACCCCATGACTGCATTAATGTACACAGCTATGATTTAATAAAAAAAAAAAAGAAGGTCCAGCATGAGTGTAATTGGAGTGCTAGAAAAAGAGGTGGAATAGAGCAGAGGCAATATTTTGAAGAGATAATGGCTGTAAAATTTCTAAACTGATGAAAGAAATATATATAATTAAGAAGCTCAGTGAAGCTCAGACACAAAAAGCTGTTTGACTTCTGCAGTTAAAAGATATAAGACAGGCTTGGCGCCTGTGGCTCAGGTGGCTAAGGCGTCAGCCACATACACTGGAGCTGGTGGGTTCGAATCCAGCCTGGGCCTGCCAAAACAGCAATGATTGCTGCAACCAAGAAATGGCCAGGTGTTGTGGTGGGCACCTGTGGTCCCAGCTACTTGGGAGGCTGAGGCAGGAGAATCGCTTGGGCCCAGGAGTTGGAGGTTGCTATAAGCTGTGATGCCACGGCATTCCACCTAGGGTGACAGCTTGAGGCTCTGTCTCAAAAAAAAAAAAAAAAGATACAAGATAATAGGGTGGCCCCATATGCTGGAGGTGGCAGGTTCAAACCCAGCCCTGTCCAAAAAGTGCAAAAAAAAAAAAAAATACAAGACAACATACAAGATAACAAACATCAGTATATGTTGAATATGACAATTTTATTTTATTTTATTATTATTTTTTTTGCAGTTTTTGGCCAGGGCTGAGTTTGAAACTGCGGCATATGGGGCCGGCGCCCTACTCCTTTGAACCACAGGCGCCGCCTGAGTATTACAATTTTAATATAGCTTTTGCCTTTCTTAAACTGTATATGCATTTTTTGTGCCTTCTGTATATTGCCATTTCTTTATTAAACTTAAAAGGCTTTTGTCAAACAGCAATTTTTATTTTTTTAATTTTTATTTATTTATTTTTTGAGACAGAGTCTCATTATGTTGCCCTTGGTAGAGTGCTGTGGTGTCACAGCTCACAGTAACCTCCAACTCTTGGGCGTAAGTGATTCTCTTACCTCAACCTCCCAAGGAGCTGGGACTACAGGTGCCCACCACAACGCCTGGCTATTTTTTTGTTGTAGTTGTCATTGTTGTTTAGCAGGCCCAGGCTGAGTTCAAACCCGCCAGCCTTGCTGTATGTGTCTGTCACCTAACCACTGAGTTACAAGCACTGAGCCTCAAATAGCAATTTTTAAATAAAAAAAAACCCACAAGAACAGAAACAGGTAAACATTTGGGTAAATCTAGTAAATACTGATTGTTTCAAGCAACAGTAACAATTCCTTATGGAACTTGAAAATAGAAGAATATGAAAATAACAATAGAATTTAAGTTGGGACTGAAGTAAAGTTAAAGTTTTCTAGGGTCCTTGTATTGTTCAGGGAGAGAGTGAAAAAATTGATTAGGCTTTGATAATTTAAGTGTGGATGTCATAATTAAGAGGGTGCCTCAGACTGGATTTGTTCAGAAGAAATGGCTGAGACAGGACTCACTTGCAAATTGTTTGTTTGGAGGTACAGGAAATACAGGTGGGAAAGTTAGGCAGGGAGGGGAAGAATTGTCACCCACCTAGCTGCCTGGTTATTATCATCTAACTTGTGGTCTAGATTGTCCCTAGAGCCTAGGTATTATGCTGAAATTCTAGGATGCGAAGTTTGTGGATATAAGAGGCCCAGTAGATCTCTACTCAGGGTTTCCTACAAACTACCAGGAACTCTTCATGCTGGGAAGAACACTATCACACCAAGTTCAGTACATATTTGGGAGGCACTGGGGAAACTTGAGAAGCCATATTCACCAGACATTCTCCAACTTGATATCTCCTAGAATGCTTTGCTGGGGGTGTTCCCTTTGCCTTTATCACAACAAAAAGAAAATTCTCTGGGATTTATATGTTAGAGAGGTAATATTTGTTAAGCCTCCAATGCAGTCCTCTTAGGGGCTGAAGCAAAATTGAGTGAGAACACAGAATCCTGTTCTCTATTTAATTACCATAACATTGTCTTTGGGCATGTAGTTTATATGGGGTGTAGTAAGGCATTCAGATTTCAGAGGTTTTTAAAAATTTCCTGAAGGGACCAGTTATTCTGCCTTGATTCATTGTCACAATAATCTGCACTGGTAGAAATCTATTCTGAAATGTATAATTATGTGTGAGATTTCTTTCTTAAACCAGAAGGATTTTTTTTCTTACTGTCCTTTCCATTAAGGTATAACTTTATTGTAAACCCCATGACTTTGAATTCCTTATACAAACAGAGATGAGAATATACCCCTTATTTTAATAGTAGATTATGCTAGTTTGTGGATGGCAGTGATCCAGAAGAGAAGTTGATGCTACAAGAGAGAGTTAATTTCACAAGAGGGCAGTGAGAAGAGTGGAAAGATGGATGGACTGGAGATCTGTGTAGTTTTCATAACATAGTCCCTCAAGTCTATGACACTCCTCCCATTGAGAGCTGGGGTCTGTGACCCCTCTCTTGATTCTGAATAGGTTTGTGACCACTTTGGCCAATGGATGTGACAGCACTGATGCCACATGACTTCCAAGGCTAGGTTAGGAAAGGCCATGTGGCTCCAAGAACAGTGCTGTGCTGGCAGCTACCATATAAGAAGTTTCTGAGGCCAGACTATTCTGAGGCCACCATGCTGGAGAGGCCAGTGGATGTACTGGTGACAATCTCAGCTGAGCTCCCAATAACATTCTGCTAACCTTGTGAATGAGCCACTCTGGGCACCCAGCCCACCTCACTTCTGACTGTAACCAAACCTCAAGGGAGACCCAGGCAAGAACTTAACATAAGAGTCTTTAGGAACATAAACTTAAGGAAAGAGATTCTGTCTTTTCACTAATACATCCCTGAGCTGGATAGAGCATTCCTGAGGGATTAGAAGGAGATAGACCCCAACATAAGGGGCAAGAAAAGAACAAATTTGGAGTGATCATGGATAAGGTTCCAGGGACTGTGCCTGAGACTTAACACATGTCATGTGGTCTTCGGGGTATTATGGTACAGATGAAGAAACTGAGTAATTGGCCCATGTCCAGAAAACTAGTTGCAAGATAAGACTGGAACCTCAGTCTTTCAGACTCTGAGGCTGGTGATCTTCCTTCTGTGCTCTGGGGATAAGATGGAAAGTTCCACAGATAAAATTGGAGGTGAAAGCCTCTGTCTCATGTCTTGGAATCTGAGGATGACCATCTCATAAAAGGGAGGGAAAGAGGGGAGAGGCTCGAGGAGGGTTGTAGAAATTAATATCTGAGATGGGATAAAAGAACGCAAGACTGCAAGTTTTGTGCAATTCCAGATGAAAGATAGACCCTGGTGGCCCTCTGTGGGAGAAGTCAGTGATCAGAAGTCCAGAAGCTGGCTGACCAGGGTGTTGAATGGGTCATTTATGTGGATGTTCAAGTTAACCAGTCTCTCTTTTTTTTTTTTTTTTGAGACAGAGCCTCAAGCTGTCACCCTGGATAGAGTGCCGTGGCATCACAGCTCACAACAACTTCCAATTCCTGGGCTCAAGAGAGTCTCTTGCCTCTGCCTCCCAAGTAGCTGGGACTTCAGGCGCCCACCACAACGCCTGGCCATTTTTTTGGTTGCAGCCATCATTGTTGTTTGGCGGGTCCGGGCTGGATTTGAACCCACCAGCTCAGGTGTACGTGGCTAGCGCTTTAGCCCGCTGAGCTACAGGTTCCGAGCCAAGTTAACCAGTCTTGAACATCCAGGAACAAAATAAATCTAGAAAGTTGGGGGTCAAAACCCTTTGTGAATGCTGGGACAAGATCTGGAATTTTAGGCTGAGTGTGGTGGCTCACACCTGTAATCCCAGCACTCTGGGAGGCCAAAGTGAGCAGATTGCCTAAGCTCAGAAGTTTGAGACCAGCCTGAGCTATAGCGAGACTCTGTCTCTAAAAAAAAAAAAAAAATAGCCTGGCATTGTGGCAGACACCTTTAGTCCCAGCTACTTGGGAAGCTGAGACAAGAGGATTGCTTGAGCCCAAGAGTTTGAGGTTGCTGCGAGCTGTGATGCCATGCCATTCTACCAAGGGCAACATATTTGCTGTGCTAGGCCCTGTACTTGGAGTTTCAGAGGGGAGAGATTAAAACAGACAAGATGAGAGTGTCTTTGCTCTCCAGCAGCTCTGTCATCCAGGAGGAAAACATAAACCAAAAAATGCCATTCTTAGAAAAATCCTATATAAATATAAATTATGATTGAGGCACAAAAGAGGACAAGATCAGGTAGCCCCTGGCCACAGGTCTTCTCTCTCAGTGAGAAAAGGAAGAATGAGGTTGCCTTTCCTGGCTCACATAAGCCCCTTTGCCCCATAGTTTCCAGGCGGCAAATTCCTCATCTTTTCCTCGGAAATAATTTTCTGCAGTATATAGACTTTAAAAAATTTCAGGACACATTTTTTTCCATCATGGGGACCTACACATCATGCCAGACCATGGTGGTGCCCTACGGGGCCCCGAGCAACATAGCTGGCTCTCAAGAAACAGTTTTTCCAGTTGAACGAATGCAGCTCTCCCCTGTCCATCAATACTCTGTCCAGTCCCTGAAGTTTCGCATGTGTGAGCATTCAGTCTTAGCCCTAATCAGCATCCTCTTTATGGTCCGCTCTGAGTCTTGAACTGATCAGCATCCCATGAGCAGATGTCCCTGTCCAGCCCCAGTGAGCACCGTCGGGGAAAGAGCCGCTGCAGCCCACTCAGCATGCTTTAGGGGTCACGCTCAGTCGGCCCGTCAGCACCCTCTAGGGGACAGCTCCTCCGGCCCCGATCAGCACCCGAAGGCGGACAGCTCCTCCGGCTCCTGAGAGTCAACCTCCTCCCGACTTCCCTCGGAGTCAGACTCCAGCGGCCGACTCACTCCCGAGAAAGCCCGCGGTTGGCCAGGACTCCCCGCAGGCTCTGCATCCCTCCCGTCCTGAAGACCTGCGGCGCCCGGCCTGGTGCCCTGCACCGACAGGCCCCTCCCCGCAGCCCTGCCGAGCTGAGCCCGCCTAGCCCCCTCCCCGCCCACCCGCGTCCCCACCGCCCCGCCCTCCCCGCGGCACCTCCTCCCTGCGCCTTGCGGCTCCGCTGCGCGGCGTCCTGGCCAGCGTCGAGGTGTGTCGCGGGCGGGGTGTCGCAGGGCGTGTCACGAGGTGAGGCGGGGGCTGTCAGGGAGGGAGCGCAAAGGGTGAGCGGCGGCCCGGCGCACCCCTCCCCCGCCGCGGTCGCAGGCCCTTCCCGGAGAAGATGGCGGATCGCGCGGAGATGTTTTCTCTTTCCACCTTCCACTCGCTGTCGCCTCCGGGCTGCAGGTACGCACCTCGGCGTCCCGGTCGTCGTCGCTCCCTTACCTTCCTGCAGCCCCTCTCTGGCCCAGCCCCTGACTCCTCCGACCTCTCCGCCACCTCACCCCCACCGTCCTTGCGGACCCAGGCCCCAGGCCCCTCTCCCGCCCTGAAGCTCTGACTCCTGCTCCCCACCCCCACCCTTGGCTTCGAATGTCGTCCAGCCCCAGTGACCTCTCTCTCATTGCCCGCTGGGACACGGAGCGGCACCTAGACTGTGCAGAATGGTGGGCACACCCTTTGAGCCTGGCAGTGTCCTTTTGGCCTTGGGTCTCTCTTCAGTGGAGGCCCCGACTTGGCCAGTAGGGACTGTGCAGGGAGAGAATAGAAAGCAACTCTGGAGCGGTAGGTGAAAGGACCGGGCCTGGGAGGAGCTGGGCCTCTGGGTGTAGGCCTGCCTTGAGCCGGAGAGGGGGAGGCAAACAGGCTGGACATTGCTCCCCGAACAGGATCGACCCCTCCCTCTCCTGCTGCTGTTGCTGCTGCAGCTCCCCTCCCCCTGCTGTGCTCTGGCTGACTCCCCTGAGGCCCAGGTTGGACCGGGGAGGGGCCTGGAGCAGCACGTAGGGAGGAGGAGTGGGAGAAGGATTGGGGGAGGGCTGGTCTGGATCAGATGGGGGAAGAGATCCAAAGGAGAGCAGAGCTTGGGGATCAAGGTGACAGCAGGATCTGGGTCTGAGTTGGAGGTTCCAGAGAACATGGTGCCTGGGAGCTGGAGGTCTCCCTTGGCGCCTCCTCAGGACCAGCTCCCGGGCAGGGGGTCCAGTGTTGGTGGCTCTCTGACTTCAGCCTCCTCTCCAGGCCTCCCCAGGACATAAGCCTGGAAGAATTTGATGATGAAGACCTGTCTGAGATCACAGATGACTGTGGCCTGGGCCTCAGCTACGACTCAGACCACTGCGAGAAGGTGGGGAAGAAGTTGGGTGCACAGAACCAGCTCAAAGAAGGGTCTCCCTTAGGCTCTGTTTATCATTCACTTGGAGTTTTAGGGTAGTATGAGCCCTGATCTTCTCCCTGTTAGCCTCTTGGCCTTTGGGTTTCCTTGTTATCCAACTTCTCTCATTCTAGTTGTCGGCTCTCCACCAAGGGGCTCTCCAGCTGTCCTCCCCTTCCTATCAGGAGGCTCGCCTGGGGGAGGGGAGTTGTGCCTTTGCTTTGGATGTCTCTGTCCTCTGTCCTCAGATTACTTCCCACAAAGATCTACCCCCTTCTAGCTATCATCTCAGCAGGGTACCTCCCAGCCCTGTGTCCATACCTGCGGCTTCCTTCTATGTGTCTCATGTCTCCACCTTGGAAATCTTTTTCCCCTTACCTCCTGCCTATTCCCCGGCTCCATATTTTTGTTTTCATTCATTCAAGAACTGCCATGTGGCAGGTTCAGGGGCTTCCAGGTGCCAGGAGTGGAACAGGACAGTTGCCTTCAGGAGCTTGCAACCCAATAAGGGAGAAAGATATGTAAGAGACAGTGGCTGCCCAAGCATCAAGGGTTGGATTCCAACAGGGACACAAGGTTGATGAGGGGGAAGGGAACGCAATCCAGACTGAGGGAAAGAGGGAGTCTTTCCAGAGGAAATGTCAACCATGCCTGAAGTTAGCAGGAGCCAGGCTGATGGGGTAGGTAGGAGTAAATGGAGGAGAGGAATTGCCAGCAAAGCGATTAATTGGCCAAAGGCCCTGGGGTTGATGCAAGCTTGCTGAATCCTCAGATGTAGGCTGTCTCTTCATTTCTGTATTCATTTGATGGTTAACATATACTGAGCCGTATGTCTAGTTTTTGAGATGAGTTGCATCAGTGTGCAATATGGACATGACCCTGCCCTGGTGGGACTTGTAGACTAGTGGGGGAGACAGACCAAAAGCCATGTGCAGTAACTGTAAATTGTGTTAAAATGCTGTGAAGGAAATGGAGTGCATGTGGGGAACATGATGGGTTAGGAGAAGAGATGGGGCCACTCCGAGAATCTCTGTCACTTGACCTTAGGAGTTTGTACCCTTCCCTAAAACTGAAGTGATTTCTACGTTTCTTACACGGATTTCCAAAAATGTCATTCTGTTGATAGGGGCACAGTGAACTGGAAGCAACTCTCCAGTGACTTGTCCCTCCCTGCTTTCCCCTTTCTTAGCACTGGGTTGGAGCTGGGTCATTGTCACACTCTGGCCCAGCCCTGCCATCTCCATCCGTCTTTCCCTCCTGCAGGACAGCCTCTCCCTGGGGCGCTCCGAGCAGCTGCACCCCATCTGCTCCTTCCAGGATGACTTCCAGGAGTTTGAGATGATCGATGACAATGAAGAGGAGGAGGAGGAAGAGGAGGAGGAAGAGGATGAGGAGGAGGGAGATGGGGAGAGCAAGGAGGGAGGAGGCCCTAGCTCAGAAGTACCTGCCTCAGAGCCTCTTATTCCCTCCCCTTCCTTGGAGGAGCCCCACAAACACCGGCCCACTACACTCCACCTGACTACACTGGGTGCCCAGGTAAGCATACTGACCCTCAACTTCCTAGAGCTGAGCCTGGGTCACAGTACCTGGATTCTGCACCCTATAGCAGCTGGTCCCTCTCAGCCTTGGGAGCTGAAGCCCCCTAAGCCTGTTCTCTGGTCCCTCCACCCCAGGACTCCCTGAACAACAATGGAGGCTTTGCCCCAGCACCCCCAGCCTCCTGGAAGGAGACAGCACTGTGTTCACCACCTCAGGAGCCCCTTAGAGGTGAGGGGTAGGAAGGTGGGTGGGGAGAGAAAGGAGAAGGGAATGGGTTTCTTCTGGAAGGAGGTCTGGCTCATGGTGATCTTGATGGTGACAATTTTCTGCTGCCCAGCAGAGCTCCCTGGCTCCCCTCTGCCCATGGACAGAGGGCCTGGTGAGGCGCAGTCATCAGTGAGCCCAGGTTGTGACTGCGAAGGGAACCGGCCCGTGGAGCACCTGGCTCCAGGTGAGGCCTCGCCCTCCTCCGATCCTGGCATTGAGGCCGACCTTAGGAGCCGCTCGAGTGGTGGCCCGGGTGGACGTCGCAGCAGCCAGGAGCTGTCGTCCCCGGGCTCAGATTCGGAGGACACCTGCGGAGCGCGCCTGGGGCGGATGATCTCGTCTATCTCAGAGACAGAGCTGGAGCTGAGCAGCGATGGCGGCAGCAGCAGTGGCCGCTCCTCGCACCTCACCAACTCCATCGAGGAGGCCTCGTCGCCTGCCTCGGAGCCAGAGCCCGAGCCCCAGCGGGAACCCCCGCGCCGTCCCGCCTTCCTGCCGGTGGGCCCTGACGACACTAACAGCGAATACGAGTCTGGGTCAGAGTCCGAACCGGACCTCAGCGAGGACGCGGACTCACCCTGGCTGCTCAGCAACCTGGTGAGCCGCATGATCTCCGAGGGCTCCTCGCCCATCAGCTGCCCCGGCCAGTGCCTGTCCCCTGTTCCGCGCCCATCCGGGGAGCCCGTGTCACCTGCCAGTGGTGCCGCTGAGGACACCGGGGACCCGGCAGTGACAGTGGCGCCCGGGGGTGTGGAATTGGTGGACATGGAGACGTTGTGCGGGCCTCCACCCCCCGCGCCCGCAGCGTCTCGACCTGGCTCCGGGCAGCCCGGACCCTGCCTCTTCCTCAGCAACCCCACGCGTGACACCATCACCCCACTGTGGGCTTCGCCTGGCCGCGCTACCCGGCCAGGCCGAGCCTGCTTTGCTGCCTGCTCAGAAGAAGAGGATGAGGAGGATGAGGAGGATGAGGACGATGCTGAGGACAGCGCAGAACCCCCGGGCGGCAGGGGCCCAGGCCCTGCGGCTCCGCTGGACGCCTCCCTGGTGTACGATGCGGTCAAGTACACGCTGGTGGTGGACGAACACACGCAGCTGGAGCTGGTGAGCCTGCGGCGCTGCGCTGGCCTGGGCAGTGACAGCGAAGAGGACAGCTGCGGTGAGGCCAGCGAGGAAGAGGCAGGCGCTGTGCTGCTGGACGGTGGTCAGGGCCCTGGGGACACTTCTCCAGACAGCCCTGATCTCACCTTCTCCAAGAAGTTCCTCAATGTCTTTGTTAACAGCACATCTCGATCCTCCAGTGAGTGAGAGGCTGGGAATGGGGGTGGCCCTAGAGGAACAATGAGACTCCAGGGCCCAGGGTCCCTTTTGGTCCCAGGGTAGCTTGAGGGAATGGGGGTGGTCAGTGCTGAGCACTGTCTCCTACCTAGGATATGGTCCTCGAGTGCCCTCCAGAACGCCCTTTGGGTGGGGAGTGGGTTGGGCAGGCTGGTTCTGTCCCAGCACTACATGAAGGGGTTCAACTTCTTTCCCTGACTAAGGACACCCATACCAGATTGCTGAGGGGAGGGAGCTTGGCTCTGGGCAAGGCTAGACCTTCAAGTACTTTCCTTGCCCTACTCGAAGTCACTATCTCTCTTGTCTCTCTCTCTTAGGCACTGAGTCCTTTGGCCTTTTTTCCTGTGTGGTCAATGGGGAGGAGCGAGAGCAGACTCACCGGGCTGTCTTCAGGTACAGCCTCCTTCCTTGCCCGTGGTCATCTCTACCCTCAGTCCACAGGTGTTATGACTTGTGGACATGACCCAGCCAGTCCTGCCCCTCCCCCAGTAGCCTCTCCCTTGACATCAGGTTTATCCCTCGACACCCGGATGAGCTAGAGCTGGACGTGGATGACCCTGTGCTGGTGGAGGCCGAGGAGGATGATTTCTGGTTCCGTGGCTTCAACATGCGCACAGGGGAGCGTGGTGTGTTCCCTGCCTTCTATGCCCATGCGGTGCCTGGCCCTACCAAGGACCTGCTGGGTGAGGCCCATTACCAGGGGCAGGGAAAGGGGCAGCAGATCACCCCAGAGCCTCCCCACTGTGGCCTGACCTGGGCACTGTGTGCCCCCAGGGAGCAAGCGGAGTCCCTGCTGGGTGGAGCGCTTTGACGTGCAGTTCCTGGGCTCAGTGGAGGTGCCTTGTCACCAGGGCAATGGCATTTTGTGTGCAGCCATGCAGAAGGTCAGTGTGGAGGTGGGGTGGGCACAGGCAGAGGGCCTGAGCGGCCATCTACACCATCACCACAGGCTGGCACAGTTCTCAAAGCTCCTCCAGGGAATAGCAGCTCGGGGGTGGGCAACTCTGGCCCTGAGTCATGGCGGAGCTCAGCAGCTGTCCCCATCACCTTTGGGTATCTTGGCAAGTTTAGTGGGCCTCTACCTTCCCACTGTCCCCTCCTCTTCTTTAGCCTATCCTCCTCCTGCCTGAAAACTGAGACCAGCTCTCATAGCCCCTTCCCTGGGAGTCATCTGTGCCCTCATTCATTTACTTAGCAGATATTTAGGGAGCACCTGCCCATTTGGCAGACTGTGATTGAGGCTGGGGGGGCAGCAGGGAACAGGAAAAACCAGCCTTGCATCCAGGAGCCCCCCTTGAGCTTACAGAGATCAGGCAGTGGGAAGACCAGGGTGGGTTGGGGGCTGTGCTCCTGGCACCTGAGCCAAGAGGAGCAGCCTATCTGGACAAAAAGAAGGAAAATGAGGCAGGCTGAGTGCAGAGAGGTGAGCAGCTCATCCTGAAACTGAGAAATGGTCAGGGCCTCTCACATCTTTCAGAATTGCATCTCACAAGTCTTTCTTTTTCTTTTTCTTTTTTTGAGACAGAGTCTCACATTGTCACCCTTGGTAGAGTGCTGTGGCATCATAGCTCACAGCAACCTCAAACTCCTGGGCTTAAGTGATTCTCTTGCCTCAGCCTCCCAAGTAGCTGGGACTATAGGCGCTTGCCACAATGCCTGTCTATTTTTAGAGATGAGGTCTCATTCTGGCTCAGGCTGGTGTCGCAAATCTGTGAGCTCAGGCAATCTACCTGCCTCGGCCTCCCAAGTTCTGGGATTACAGGCATGAGCCACCTTGCCCAGTTCGCATCTCACAAGTCTTCAATGCCAAGTTTCTTTAAATGTAATCTAAAAAGAACAGAAGTAAAGTCCTACCAAGGGAAGAGAAAGAGGCCCTTGTAGGTGTCTCAAGACCCTCTTTTACCTTAACTTCTTCCTCAGATTGCCACTGCCCGGAAACTGACTGTCCACCTGCGTCCTCCTGCCTCCTGCGACCTTGAGATCTCTCTTCGGGGGGTCAAGCTGAGTCTGAGTGGAGGAGGGCCAGAGGTAGGATGTGGGGGATGGGGGACCTGGGTGGGCTGGGAGAGGTAGGGTAAGATCAAGGGACAGGCCAGTGGGGATGTCCAGTGGGCAGGGGCAGAAGGGAACCTAGGCCGCCTGTTTGACTTATGTGCCCTGTCCACCACTGCTCTAGTTCCAGCGCTGCAGCCACTTCTTCCAGATGAAGAACATCTCATTCTGTGGCTGCCACCCCCGCAACAGCTGGTGAGAGTCCTCTAGAATCCCTAAAAGCCCTGAGGCTGCCTGTTCCCCAATTTACACACCTTACCCCAAGAGCTCCTCCTGTACCTACTTGGCTCTGAGAGTGGAGCAGTCATGTGGCACTGGTCCGAGCTGGCTGGAGATGTAAATCAGATGGTCTCCTTCCTGGTCTGAGTGAGGAGACAGACAGACAGACAGGGAAGACTAGGAACCTCTGTGGTGGTCTGCTGGTCATCTGGGTGGACTCCAGTGAGCAGACCCACAGACGTAAGCCAGTTCTCCTGGGACTCAGGAAGGCAAGCCTCAAAAGACAAGCAATTACTTGGGGGTGAGGGAAGTGGGTCTCTCAGCAGGGAGCCAGCTGGGAAGATGAAGGGTGTGGGGCACCAGGGGCTCTGAGGTTGGGTGTGAGGGAGCAGTGAGAGGTATCATGGAGCTTGCATTTCCGCCTGCTGGTGATGGGTCTACAGAAGGGTCTTTATAGAAGAGTGAGACACAGGGTGACAAGCTGGCTCTGGCTGCAGGGCAGAATGGATTGACCCAGGTGCTTTCTGTAGGAGACCAGGTGGCTACTGAGATTACCCGGTGCTGTGTCAGGATAGGAAGTGTGCAGATGCAAGAGGCAATTAAGAGGTAGGACCTGATTGGTTGTAGAGACTAACTGGAAGAGGTCGAGGTGAGATCCACCTGGGTACTGACTAGATAGTAAACCACATCCTGAGAGGAGATGTGGGGGTTAGTCATGGACATGGTAAGACTGAAGTGGCCATTGGTTACATGGGTCTGGGGTTTAGGAGAAAAACCTGGAGGAATAGTGTCGGTTTTGGGTGGGTAGGTAACCAAGTCCATGAGGTAGATGAGATGGCCAGTCAGATGAGGTGAGAAAGAAAGAGACGGGAGGAAGAGTTGCTGGTGTGGGAGTGCAGGGGTGGGCAGGAGTGGCAGCCAGATGCAGGCTTCCTCCCAGCCACAGAGTCCTGCCTGCAGAGTCCTGATGTCCTAAATGAAGGAGATGGGAGGAGGAACCAGACAGACAGACAAGCCAACCAGAGGCTCAGAGGGTCTAGAGGAGCTGAAGGGAGTTGGTGCTCTTGGGCTGACAGGATGCAGACTGGGCATGATGCTGCGAAGTTTGAGTCTGTGGCAGGTATGGAGGGCATCCTGGGGAATCATTTGGTGAAGAGAATGAGAATGCTGGGCCATTTTGCACCTCCTCCATTGAAGAGGGAGATGGCTTGATGGAACCCACAATTGAGAAGCTGCTCATGGGTAGAGAGCTAGGACAGCATGCCAGGGCTCAGAGGCCATGGACATAGGGGGTTGCAGGAAGGGAAAAAGAGCTCTTTTTCTTATTCATGAGAGAAAGATGGTCAGACAAGTTGGTCTGGGGTTGGGAGGTGGAGGCTAAGGAGCTACTGTCTCTCTCTCATGGAACTCCAGCTGTGACTGGGTCCAGCCTGGAGGCCTGAGCTTGTGATAGCCTGTTTCCCTCTGCTGAGAAACAAAGATATTAGCGCCTCCTAACCTCTGTTCCTCCAGAACTTGCCCAGTCCTTTGCAGTGAGGAAGCACTAAGGAGACAGTGCAAAACAAATGGTTAGCTCAGGGTCGGGCATGGTGGCTCACGCCTGTAATCACAGCACTCCTGGGAGTCTGAGGCAGCAGGATCCTTTGAGCTCAGAGTTCAATATCAGCCTGAGCAAGAGCAAGACCCTATCTCTACTAAAAATAGAAAAATTAGCCAGGCATGGTGATGGGTGCCTGTCGTCCCAGCTGCTTGGGAGGCTGAGTCAGGAGGATCTCTTTAGCCCAGGCATTTAAGGTTGCTGTGAGCTATGACAGCATAGCACTCTACCCAGGGCTACTGAGTGAGACTCTGTCTCAGAAAAATAAAAAAATGGTTAGTTTATTTCATTGTGGAGTTGCAGGTCAGGCCAGGAATGCAGGAGAACCCATTTGCCCCCTGGTGCTGTGCTGCTGCAGCCTGGCTATGTGTCTTTGGGCAAGATACCAGCCCTTTCAGTGCTTAGCCTACCTCCTAGAGCTATTGTGAGGTTTATGTGAGTTAATAATATAAAGCGTTTAGGATGGTGTCTTAGTAACACTTTGCAACATCTTACACTAGTGATGATTATTATAATTATTTGAACACAGCATCTGAGATAGGTCTTATGGTATGTTTGTGGACAACATGAGCACATTGTCCTGGCAGTGACACTATGTCATGTGGCTTCCCATCTGGCAGGACCACAAAACTCCAAAGCCATGAGGGAATGGATTGGATTGGTCCCTGTTTTGAGGGTAGAAGTGGCAGTAGGGGCTTGGAGTTTCATGCTGTAGGACGCTGACTTCCTTTTTATTAATATCTCAGACAGGAAGATGGCAGGCAGGCACAAATGAGACAGAGTTGGGGCAATGACTAAATGAGTGGAGGGATCAGCATGGAGGTGCTTCTGCAGTGGAGCCAGTGAATCCAAGAGGGTTTAATGGATGGGGGTGTCAAGCCCTGTGTCAGTGCTGGGAAAGCAGCTGTGAGTTGGAGGGACCAGGGGTGGGGCTGGGTGGCCCCCCAAGGAGGCCTGAGTAAGCCTGAGTCAGCAGGAGTTGTGTCCAGAGGCTGGGGTAGAGGCCTTGCTCTGTGGTCCTGGGGCAGGCTCTCTATGGGGTACAGCGGGAGGCAGCACTGGCTCAAGGAAGGAAGATGCACTCATAGTAGATGTTCCAGCATGAAATTAACTTAGAACTTTAACTCCTTGTAGCTGCCTAGCACTGTGCTTGAGCTGAGACCAAAAAAAGACACTTTCAAATCTTAAAATCATGTGACACGCCCCCCCCCCCACACATTCGTGTGCCATATGCTTCCCCCAAACCCTTTGTTCTTGCCTCTTCCCTGCACATTACTTGGGGGCAGCCAGCAGCTGGGTCAGTGCTCTGATGCTCCCTCCACACTGCCATCCCCTACAGCTATTTTGGCTTCATCACCAAACACCCACTGCTGAGTCGCTTTGCCTGCCATGTCTTTGTCTCCCAGGAGTCCATGAGGCCTGTGGCGCAGAGTGTGGGGTAAGCAGGGCTGGGGTGGGAAGGCAGAAGTGGTAGAGGGGTACAGAGATGGGTGGGGAGGTAATCAGGTGATCCGGGGAAGGAGAGCTGGGTATGCTGAGTAGAGAGGGTGGGAAGTGGTGGGGTAAAGATTTGGGGAAGAGCCTGAGAGAAGGACCATGGGGATGGAGATGATGGGGGTGTGGGTGGACGGCTGTGGCCAGAGTCTGGAAAAGGACACTGTACTGTGGATATGACCTGGGCTGGGAGAGCTGAGGGCCAAATTTGGGGAGTAACATAGTTTGTACCCAGGTGAGTGGGGGGGTTGTAGAGAGGTGAGGAATTGAAGATCCACCCTGAGTGGCTGGTAGAGGACCCTCTTCCCCCAGCCGCGCCTTCCTGGAGTATTACCAGGAGCACCTGGCCTACGCCTGCCCCACAGAGGACATCTACCTGGAGTAGCCACCTGCATTCTCCGTCTCCTGCCCCATATGCAGCCAGGGCTGGGTGTGTCTGAAGAGGCCACTGTGGATTTGACAAAGACTGGATGGGGGCATGGGAGACCTTATGTTTATGGGAGTCTTTGGGCTGGGAACCCTCGTCCTTGATCCCCAGGGCATGGCTGTGGGGGCTGTGGGGGAGGAGCTCCCTGTGCCCCATTTCCTTCTGATTTCTTCTTTCTGTCATCCTCGTCTGTCCCTCAATCTCCCTTTCCTCTCTCTCCTTGTCTCTCTGCCCATCTCTGCCTGCAAACCTTGCCCTATGCCCTTTACTTTGGGGTCAGAACTTGGGGAGTATGCAGGAAATGAGGCTCTAGGTGATGGTGATGTCAGGCTCCCAAATGATCCCCTCCTGCCCCTTCCCTAGGATTTATAAAGGAATTTTAATTTTTATAGTGAATCTCAAGGGATTATCCCATCCTTGACTCCTTGACTATAGGAACAAAGAGAGGGGCCACCGCCACCCCACATGGAGCTCTGGAGGAAGAAGGGAGGGGTTCCCAAAATAGCCTTAGGGAAGCAAGGGGTGGTTCTTGATGCCCACCTGGAGCTCCCATTTGCTGCTAGGAGGGTACCCTCTCTGGGGCCCATCACACTGTCATCTGCTTTGCTGCTGCTAACATACTCCTGCAGTCCAGAGTGTATCTGCCCCACCCATGCCCTGCGCTGTGTATGTGGGCCTTGCCCATGGTCTCAATAAACTCTGCTTGATGTGATCTTGGCTGTTTCTAGGGGGATTGCCAAGACACAGGGCCACTCACCCAGGTGCTGCTCTTGGCAATGGTAATTGGGTCAGGGGTATCAAGAGACATCTTACCCGTTTAGTGTTTTCTGCAATCATAGAGGTCCCTGCAGTCCCACATCTGGAGGCACTCTGGAGATTCTTCCCAAACACACTTGGCTAGCCGCAGAGGAAGCTGAGGCCAGAGAGGATGAAACAGGTGTCCCTTCCATATGCACTGGGCTGGGATCCTGCATGGCTCAGGTTGAGGGGAGGGAATTAATTCCTTGGAAAACAATCTACTTAGATCTTAAAATTGGCATTTAAAAAATTCTCCACAGAAAGGAAGAAGAAAATAGGTGCCTATTCCACTATGCCCTTAGATTGCAGGTCATCATCCTTCCCTCTGGGCCCAGGACTAGTACAGCACCAGGAAGACAGCAGATGAAGGTTGTCTCATGAAAGCATGAGTGAAAGGGAGTATAGACACATTTACTATATAAAATTTAAAAGTTACTGTCTATAAAATTCACACACTTCTACTCCAGTGTTGACTGCCAACATACAGATAAACAGAGTCACAGTGTTAAGGATCCCTAAGTAATTCAGAGCTTTAGCATATGAACATCACAAATTGATCTGAAGCCTGCTGATAGCCAGAGCAATGTTACAGACCAGTCACATGATGGAGATGCAGCTTCCTAACCAGCATACGGGAATATTCTGTTTGTTCAAGAAGACAAAAGGTATGAGAAAACTTTCTCCCTGATTCAGATGAAGTTGTAAAAAGGCAGATAGCCTCCTTGAGAGTGTACATTTGAAATTTGAACAGCTCCTCCCTCACGAGGGGATGCGGGGTGTGGCCCCCAGACCTGTATAGCTGCGCGGCAGAGACTATCGCCCCCACACGTCTGCTCCCTCTCCCTCTCAGTCAGGTGGGAATGCTCCATGCTCTTCCCTTACCGTGGTCCCAGAGCTCAGTAATCCCGGCTTCTGCCAGGATTGGCCTCGCCCGATCAGCTCTGCCCTACAGTTGCGGTTTAGCCCTGCCTTCACACGGTTTAGCCCCTTCTCTCTTGGCTTGGCCCCGCCTTTGCCAGACTTGGCCCCACTTCTGCTTGGTTTGGCTCATCCTCCTCACTGCTTGGCTCTTCGACAAGATCTCCATGGTTGTTGTAGGGTTGACACAGCTGGTGGATATGCTGGTGCGTCCTTCATCTGCCTGCCTTCCTCTCACCTCTCCAGCTGCTCCGCCGGTTTCATGGTCTCTTGGAGCTTATTCGCCCTCTGTCCCCCATCCCAGGTTTGGTCGGTACTGGGGTCTTCTCTCACTTGGCGTCATCCTCCTACGGACTCAGTGGCCTCCATGGGCCGAGACCACGGGGCCGCTGTGTGTGCTGTGCACTAGCTTGCCAGGCTCAGCTGACCTCCAGGGGCGCTCCACCATGGTGTCACTGGGTGGCTGCCTCGTGGCTTTAGTCACTTCAGACTCACAGGAGCCCTTGCCCTCCCACCCTATTCATCTTCGTTCTGTCACCAGAGCTGCAGGCCCGCGTCACCTTTATCTTCGCCCATTACCCGTAAGTCTGCCCTTCTCTCTATTTCCCTCCACCCCTCCTCTCCTCTGCTTGGGGAACCCTGAGATTCCTCTGGATCTCTGTGCGAGAAACAGCCACCTCCGCATTTCCTGCCCTCACCTGAGTCTGCCTCTGCGTCTCCACTGCACCTGCGTGCAGACCAAGCTTTTTAAAAACGAAAACCTTGTCAGATCACGATCTCTTGAAAGCTCTGGGGCAGGCCCCTATGATCCTCAACCTGACCTGTCCCACCCTGGTCCACCCCATTTCTGACCTGGGAACCTCTCAGTTCTCTGTGGGCACCTGCTGCCCCCCCGCCACCCCCGTCACTGGATGACCTCCTGTCTTTTTTCTGGGCGTTAGGACCCCTGGGCCTTGTGCTTTGTGAGGAGTCCCTCTTGCCTGCTCGGGACTGTGATCCAGTGAGCAGGGACTTGGCGGTAACAGGGGTCATAGCCCAAGGCCTCTGTTGATGCCTTTCAGGACCTGAAACTAAGTTCTGCAAATTTAGCCCATCTTAATAAAAAGCTTTCTACACAGGCTCGGCGCCTGTGGCTCAACAGGCTAAGGCGCCAGCCATGTACATGTGAGCTGGCGGGTTCGAATCCAGCCCCCAGGCCCGCCAAACAACAATGACGGCTGCAACCAAAAAATGGCCGGGCGTTGTGGAGGGCGCCTGTAATCCCAGCGACTTGGGAGGCAGAGGCAGGAGACTCGCTTGAGACCAGGAATTGGAGGTTGCTGTGAGCTGTGATGCCATAGCACTCTATCCAGGGTGGCAGCTTGGAGGCTCTGTCTCAAAAAAAAAAAAAAAAGCTTTCTACACAAAAGTGTTTATTGCATTTTTGTTTAAAATAAGGAAAGCACAAAAGTAATATTGATGAACAGACTTAACCAAATTAAGGTGTATTACACCTTTACCATATGGAAATACTGGGCAAATATAAAAGTGTGCAAACATTTGTAAAAACACAGAAAATATTTGTTATGCTTTTAAGAGATAATAAATATGTAGAATCATACATAGTATGCTAGAGACTATGAACTGAAAAATCCTGAAAGGAAATACACAAAACCCATTTTTGCTGAATGTGGGGCTAAGGACATTTCTCTTCCTTTTTTCCTGCAGCAACTATGTGTTACTTTTTTAAAGTATTATTTGCAGCTTACTAGAGGCCTCTAAATGTAAAACTAAAAATAAAGAAGTGAAGATATATTTATCAAACTCAAAAAAGTTATTTGGCTACAATAAAAATAATTGCCTAATAGAATTGTTATAAGGCTTACATGAGTTTGCCAGGCAGACAGGCCCAGGGCAGTGCTCTGCTGAGTTACAATTTTTATAAACACCATACAGATTAGAATTTATTTATTTTTATTTTTTTTCATTATAAATAGTAGTACATGTTGAAACAACCTAAATACTCACCAATCCAGGAATGGATTAACAAGCTGTGGTATATGTGTACCATGGAATACTATTCAGCCATTAGAAAAGATGGAGACTTTACAAATCTTTTGTATTAACCTGAATGGAGGTGGAACACATTCTTCTTAGTAAAGCATCACAAGAATGGTGAAGCAGGAATCCAACGTACTCAATTCGAATATGAAGGCAGTAGATGAGGTTAATACATGGTAGGGAGAAGGGAAATGAGGGAGCGGGGAGAGAGGAGGAGACCAGGAGATTGGGGGTGTCACAATGTGTGGCACATCTCTTGGGGTTGGGACACAATTATATGAGGGAATTTACCTAACAAATGCAATCAGTGTAACCTAATTCTTTGTACCCTCAATGAATCCCAAACAATAAAAAAAAAAAAAAAAGAAGAAGGCTTGGCGCCTGTGGCTCAGCGGGCTAAGGCGCCAGTCACGTACACCTGAGCTGGTGGGTTCGAATCCAGCCCGGGCCTGCCAAACAACAATGACGGCTGCAACCAAAAAAAGGCCAGGTGTTGTTGCAGGCGCCTATAGTCTCAGCTACTTGGGAGGCAGAGGCAGGAGACTCGCTTAAGCCCAGAAATTGGAGGTTGCTGTGAGCTGGGATGCCACAGC
>CAUYON010156181.1:0-12461 GCA_963573935.1 Arctocebus calabarensis
AGGTATCAAAAAAGAAGTCGTTTTGAATCTAGGTTCAACTGCCCAGGAAGTTGAATAAAGCTGCAACTCTTCTAAGCCAATATAACTAAATTATACATTTGGCTTAAACCATTTACTATATACATCACTAATAAATATCAAGTGACCAACAGTGTTTGTGGTTTTAAAAAATACTTTTAAGATTATTATAAATTTCTATTCTGGAAAGTAGGAGATCAAAATGATATTGGGCCATCTAGTCAGGTATAGAATAAAGGGCTCCCTCCAAATATTAGCAGATATTTAGGTGGAAGGGACATGAGTGATACGGAGTAAATGGTATCAGGCTCTCAGGAATAAGGCTTCTCACCAGCCCCAGCTCTATGGAGGCAGCAACAGAATGTCTTAGGAATGCTTCTCAGAGATAAAACTAGAGGGCCGGTTCTCAGAGACAAAAAGGATCTGTAAGTTTAACTCCTGAGCCTCTTTGCCTTATTTAAAGCTTGGGGAAGAAAATGAGTATTTAATTTTTAACTATTCAGAGCTTTGGGCACATTATAATATTTAATACTCTGTAGCTTTCATTTTCTGAATCTTTGGCTTATAATTTTTCTCAATGTATGTTACATTTAAAAACGCATGAATGTGCCTTATTCAGTAGTACCAATGAAAATATACACCTTGTTCTTCTATAGTGTCTACATAGGAAGAGTGATTGATTGGTATTTTATTGGTGTGTGTTGTGATATGAATATTAAGATTGACTTCTCTAGAAAATAAAGCAATTGTTATTGGGGACAGAGGTGGGGAGGAATGAGATGGAGATCAGAGGTACAAAGTAGCAGACAGAGGAGGAACACGTCTGGGGATAGAGTGTATAACACGGGGACTAGTGTTAAAATTGTATTGTAATAGGGATTTTTGTTAAATAAGTAGATTTTAGCTGCTTTTGTCACAAAAATACAATATAGGATAGGTATTTTCTTTACTATAGTAACCATTTTATCGTCTACGTGTATATTGTAGCATCATATCGAAAACCTCAAACATGCATGATAAAATTTATTTAAGAAATATGTAAAAGCCAGCTGTGCAGCCATAGCTTAGCAGTTAGGGTGCTGGCCTCATACAACTGGGGCTGGTGGGTTAGAACCCAGCCTTGGTTACTAAAAACAACGACAACTACAACCAAAAAATAGCCAGGCGTCGTGGCTGCTGCCTGTAGTCCCAGCTACTTGGGATGCTGTGGCAAGAGACTCGCTTAAGCCCAAGAGTTTGAGGTTGCTGTAAGCTGTGATGTTGCGGCGTTCAACCCAGGGTGAGGTAGTGAGACTCTGTCTCAAAAAAAGAAAACGAAAGAAAAGCCCCCACTTGACAAGCTTAAAAAATAAAATGACATCTCTGTATTGCAGAACTAAGGGCACCCCTCACTCTAGAGCATGCTCATTGTTAGACATATCTGCATAACTGTGTTTTATGTAAAGAAACTTTTTTTTCCTTTTTTCAGACAGAGCCTCACCCAGTTGCTCTGGGTAGAGTTTTGTGGCATCATAGCCCACAGCAACCTCAAACTCTTGGGCTCAAGCGATCTTGCCTCGGTTTCCCAAATAGCTGGGATTACAGGCTCCCACCACCATGGCTGGCTGGCTTGCTTTCTTTCTTTTGCTCCCTTTTCTTTTTTTTTCTTTTCTTTTTCAGTAGAGACAGGAGTCTCACTTTTGCTCAGGCTGGTCTCGAGCTCTTTTTATTTCTTTTTGACACAGAGTCTCCAGCTGTCATCCTGGATAGAGTGCTATGGCACCACAACTCACAGCAACCTCTAATTCCTGGGCTCAAGCAAGTCTCCTGCTTCCACCTCCCAAGTAGCTGGGACCACAGGCGCCCGCCACAATGCCCGGCCATTTTTTGGTTGCAGCCGTCATTGTTGTTTGGCGGGCCAGGCTGGATTCAAACCTGCCAGCTCAGGTGTATGTGGCTGGCGCCTTAGCCTGTTGAGCCACAGGCGCTGAGCCTTATTTATTTAATTCTTTGTGAGACACAGCACTCTACCCAAAGCAAGATAGTAAGACTCTGTCTCAAAAACAAATAATAAAAATAAATAAAAATAAAAAGATGGATTGCTATAAACAGCTGGTAGGCACTCTAAGTTTTTAAGCAAAAGAATGAGGTTGGCAGAGGTGTGTATTATAGACCAGTACATGACACCATGCATTTCAGCTGGACCAGGGTTGGGAGATACACTAAGGCAAAGGTCTGGGTCTGAGTCCCAGAGCAGGAATGAGATGGTATTTCAAAGGCAGAAGCCCTCTTGCATTCTTGGCACTTGTGTCAACCCAGGGTGACAAAGATGGTGTAGCCATTCACAGTACAAGGAGGAACAGACAGGGCAGGGAACACACCTGCATTGGGAGCCGGTCTGAACTGCCACTTACTTGTGTTCTACCTCTGGGACCAAAAGGAGACTCCTATGGGAAAGCAAGAAGTCTGGGGATGAGGAATGTGTCCTAGTCCCCACTGTGTGACAAATTACTTAACATCTCTGTCTCATCATCAGAGGCCCTTACCACATGTCTTTTCAAGTCTTTGTGAAAATGAAACGTCAGAAGTGCTGTGACAGTGAAAAGCTATATGTGTATTTCAGTTGGTATAATTTTGTTTGTTGACTTTGCTTACAAATTTTAAAAATAATAGTACATTCTTTTTTTTTTTTGAGACAGAGCCTCAAGCTATTACCCTGGATAGAGTGCTGTGGCATCACAGCTCACAGCAACCTCCAATTCCTGGGCTCAAGCGAGTCTCCTACCTCAGCCTCCCAAGTAGCTGGGACTACAGGCACTGGCCACAACGTCTGGCCATTTTTTGGTTGCAGCTGTCATTGCTGTTTGGCGGGCCCTGGCTGGATTCGAACCTGCCAGCTCAGGTGTATGTGGCTGGCTCCGAGCCTGCCCTTTTTTTTTTTTTTTTTTTTTTTTAAAGTAGTGTTCTCATTCTGTTACTAAGGCTGGATAAAGTGCACTGGCACTATCACAGTTTACTGCAGCCTCCATCTAACTCCTGAACTCAAAGATCCTCTTGCCTTGTCCTCCCATGCAGCTGGTGCCTGCCACCATGACCTGCTAATTTTTTTTTTTTTTTTGAGACAGAGCCTCAAGCTGTCACCCTGGATAGAGTGCTGTGGCATCACAGCTCACAGCAACTTCCAATTTCTGGGCTCAAGCGAGTCCCTTGCCTCTGCCTCCCAAGTAGCTGGGAATACAGACGCCTGCCACAATGCCCGGCCATTTTTTTTTTTTGGTTGCAGTTGTCATTGTTGTTGGGCGCGCCCGGGCTGGATTCGAACCCACCAGCTCAGGTGTACGTGGCTGGCGCCTTAGCCCGCTGAGCCACAGGCGCCGAGCCTTTTGTTTTTAATTTTTTAGAGACAGAATCTTTCTATGTTGCCCAGGCTGTTCTTGAACCCCTAGGCTCCAGTGACCTTCCTTCCCTGGGCTCTGAAAGTGCTGGGATTATAGGCATGAGTGGCTGCACCTGACACTAACTAGATCATTGTTTCCTGCTCCTTAAATTACCTGTTGTGCACATTATTTAGGAAGGTTGACTAATGTCATTTTATTTTCTTTAAGATGTGTTTATTCCTTTTTTGATATGCTTTCATTTAATGAAGTTTACATTATAAGTATTCATAAATATTAGTAAAACCAGTTGTGAAAATCACATTTGCTAAAATTTAGAATAAGCTGAAAATTCTAAGACTCTTTAAAAGTGTGTTTAAAGTTTCGTTATTTTAAAAATGTTTCGTTCTCTCAGCTGTGGAGTCCTTGAGGATATGAGTTTTGATCATCTTCGTCACTTCTGTGTCTGGTACAAAAATAGCTACTTAGTCTGTGTATTAAACAAACGGCTATGTACAAATAACCCTAGTGGGTGGGAGTTATTCCATTTGAGCCCCTCTGAGAAGTGATGTAGGCAGGTTCCCAACCGTTGCTCAGCATATCTTGTTGGGGAAGCTAGTTAAAGTGAAATTTAGCAAAGTTTTCTTGTTTAGTTATGTTTTGCTTCTTGAGACAGTCTCAAGCTGTCACCCTGGGTAGAGTGCTATGGGGTCACAGCTCACAGCAATCTCAAACTCTTAGGTTTAAGCCATTCTCTTGCCTTAGTCTCCCAAGTAGCTGGGTCTATAGGCACCTGCCACAAGTCCTGGCTATGTTTTTTTGTTGTTGCAGTTGTCTTTGTTTAGCTGGCCTGGGCTAGGATCCAACCCCCCAGCCTCCATGTACGTGGCCAGTGCCCTACCCTCTGAGCTAAGGGCGCCCCTTTGTTTAGCTGTTTTTAAGCCTGCCCCTGCTTCCTGCCTTGTCTCTAATCCTTAAAAACAAAAAAAAAAGCCCTGTTGTGGTCTCTAGGCTGTGATTGCCCTTTAGTTCCGAAGCAGAATGTCACCAGGTCTGAGAGGAGCAGAGCAACACATTCCTTTTGGTACATTCACACTGCTGCCCTGTTTTCAAACTGTAAGTCAGAATGAGATAATTCATTTTCTTAGTTGGTGGCCAAGAGTACCTGCCACCCAGCTTTAACAGGGAGAAAACTTGTCTTCTGTTTTCTGCAGACAGTTTTTGGTTTTTCATAAATTGTGATGGAAATTTTAGACTTAGTGTAATAAGCCTGTTCAGGTATATATGTTAGCTGTCTCAGTAGCATATAGGAATAAGCATTTATGATCATGCTCCCAGTTTTGTGGGCCACCTGGGATAGTTCTTTTCTATGAACTTCCCTCTGTTGTGATCATTGGGCTGCCCAGGTTATGCTCTTTAAGTGATGATGGCAGGGTTCAAAGGGGCAAGCAGAAGTGTGAGGGACCTCTTTATGTCTGGACTGGAAACTGGCCATTAGGTTGCTTACACCTGCCTGGCATCAGTCAAAGCAAGCTTGATGGCCAAGTTCCAGATCAGTGGGATGGGGAAGAATAGGCTTTTTCTTGCAGTGTGAGGAATCACAGTGTTCCTTAGCAGGAAAATTAAAAACACTTGTTTGGATTGATTATTAACTCAGTGTAATAATACTGCATTTATTATTGTTATTTTTTGTTGTTGTTGAGACAGTCTTAAGCTGTCACTCTGGGTAGAGTGCCGTGGTGTCACAGCTCACTGCAACCTCCAACTCTTGGGCTTAAGCAATTCTCTTGCCTCAGCTTCCCAAGGGAATACAGGTACCTGTCACAATGCCCGGCTATTTTTTTGTTGCAGTTGTTATTGTTGTTTAGCTGGCCCAGGCCGGGTTTGAACCTGCCACCCTTGGTGTATGTGGCTAACGCTATAACCGCTGTGCTACAGGTGCTGAGCCAATACTGCATTAATTATTATTATTATTTTTTTTTGTAGAGACAGAGTCTCACTTTATTGTCCGCAGTAGAGTGCCATGGTGTCACACAGCTCACAGCAACCTCCAGCTCCTAGAGCTTGGGCAATTCTCTTGCCTCAGCCTCCCAAGTAGCTGGGACCACAGGTGCCCGCCACAACGCCCAGCTGTTTTTTTGTTGCAGTTCAGCCCGGGTTGGGTTTGAACCCGCCACCCTCGGTATATGCTGCCGGTGCCTTACTGACTGAGCCACAAGCGCCAACCCCAACAGGCTTTTTTTTGTTTACAATTTTTTTTTTTGGCCAGGGCTGGGTTTGAACCCGCCACCTCTGGCATATGGGGCCGGTGCCCTACTCCTTTGAGCCACAGGCACCACACATGGCTGTTTTTTTGTTGTAGTTCGCCGAGGCTGGGTTTGAACCCACCACCTTTGGTATGTGGGGCCGGCACCCTACTCACTGAGCCACAGGCGCCGCCCTGCATTTATTATTAATAGAGTGTGTTATAACCCTTTATTTAACTATGTCTTGTCTATCCCTGATGACTCTTAAGACTAAAACTATTAATCATTAAGTCTAAAAGCTATCACTGTTTTATTCAGAGAGTTTGGCATAATGCCTAGTACTTAGGGCATCATACGTCCAGGAAATGCTGTTTGAGTGGGTAAATAAGGTAATTGAGGGTCTAGGAGTTTAATTTCCTTTAGTTAAAGGCCAGAGTCTATGACTTGAAGAATGAAATAGTTGGCTCGTTAAGTAAGGATCCTGACTGACTTGCAGATTAGTTCTGTGACTCAGTAGTAATTAAACTGTGGGACTAAAAATCCAAGATATACTAGAAAGTTGTATGTCTAATTATTATGTAGCCAACTGATCATAAGTCTTATTGCTAAGTGATATTTTTTTTCTGCTATCCAGTTTGTTTTAGTTCATTTGTCAGCCAAGTTTATGCATTGGCTATTTGAAAAAAAAAAATTGCAAATGCTTTTGTGGATTGAGCCCTCTGGGTGCCATGGTCCTCATGTTCTCTTAAGGCCACCAGTACCACATCCCATGACCTGGGAGACATCTCTCTGTGAATCACATCATCCTCTGCTAATAAGATAATGTGCAATGTGCCTTCTCTCAGCAAATGCCCAAGTAGGCTAAATAAATAAAGTTATATGCTTTTGCCAAATATCGTTTAAAAAGAACATGTATTGGCAGAAAAATTTGAATTTCTTTGTGGTGATTATTCAAAAGGACTCAACTTTGTGAAGCTGATAAATGTATTTTATTTATAAGGTAGATTTGTACATTGTTAGGCCTGACTTTTTATTCTGTATTTTTTTCCTTATCAGCAAAATTTTAATACAATGGACTGTGGGATAAAACTGGAAACTTTTGTTTGTGTGTTTGTTTGTTTTTGGCAGTTTTTGGCCGGGGGCCAGGGTTGAATCCACCACCTCTGGTATATGGGACCAGTGCCCTACTCCTTGAGCCATAGGCGCCACCCAAAACTGGAAACTTTTTTTTTTTTTTTTTTTTTTGCAGTTTTTGGCCAGGGCTGGGTTTGAACCCACCACCTCTGGCATGGGGATGGGGCTGGTATCCTACTCTTTTGAGCTACAGATGCCACCCAAAACTGGAAACTTTAAAAAATATATATATATATACAGAATCAGAGTTTATGAAATCAATTTAAACTTGGTTTTGTATCGAGATCCCACCTTTTGCTTTTATTGGAAGAATTGGTGCTAAATTTAAGTAATAAATACATTTATTAATATTTGTAATGGGCTTAGCGCCTGTGGCTCAACAGGCTAAGGTGCCAGCCATGTACACCTGAGCTGGCGGGTTCGAATCCAGCCTGGGCCCGCCAAACAATGATGGCTACAACCAAAAAAAAGAAAAAGAAAAAAAATGGCTGGGTGTTGTGGTGGCATCTGTAGTCCCAGCTCCTTGGGAGGCGTAGGCAGGAGACTCGCTTGAGCCCAGGAATTGGAGGTTATGGTGAGCTATGATGCCACAGCACTCTTACCCAGGGTGAGAGCTTGAGGCTCTGTCTCAAAACAAACAAACAAATAAACAAAAAAAGGCTTTGGCACCTGTGGCTCAACAGGCTAAGGCACCAGCCACATACACTTGAGCTGGCGGGTTTGAATCCAGCCCAGGCCTGCCAAATAACAATGACGACTGCAACCAAAAAATGGCTGGGCGTTGTAGCGGGTGCCTGTAGTCCCAGCTACTTGGGAGGTAGAGGCAGGAGACTCGCTTGAGCCCAGGAATTGGAGGTTGCTGTGAGCTGTGATGCTACAGCACTCTATCCAGGGTCACAGATTGAGGCTCTGTCTCAAAAAATATATATATATATTTTTGTAATGAAGAAAACTTTTTCTTTTTGAGAGGAGAAATGGTGTAAAATTTTGAATTGCATGTAAGCATTGTGATCATTCTGTGAAAGTCTCATTCCATTTTATATTGTTCAGATTTGAAGACTGCATCATCCTGCCACCAGTACCAGCAGTTTGTGATCAATGTGATTCACGGGTACTTCTTAAGTCACAAACGAAATGAGCCCAGGGCGTGGAAAATATGACTTTTATATTGGCCTGGGGTTGGCTATGAGCTCCAGCATTTTCATTGGAGGAAGTTTCATTCTGAAAAAAAAAGGCCTTCTGCGACTTGCTAGAAAAGGCTCAATGAGAGCAGGTAGGTTGTACTCTATGTGACTTTGAAATGACTTTAGCATGTACTTTGTAGAAGACTACCACTTTATTCTTAGTATATTTGAAACTTTATGACTGTTCCAGAGTTGGACTTGTTTATAGAGAGTCAAACATCAATTTTTTAATGAGAAAAATAAAAAATCAGAAGCTACCATAATTTAACCCCTACAGTTACTATCAAAGTGGAAACACAGACCAATGCCAATTAGCGTCCAGGCTTTTCTTTGAATTTCAGTATGTCTTCAGAGAAGGAAATAAGGGTCCATGGTGAGAATCAACTTATTGAAGGGTGGGATCTTTTGTCTGTGACAGTGAAAGTTCTGACTTTTACCTTAGACATTTTTCCTGATAATCACAAATAAGCAGACAGGAAGGAAAGTTTCCCTGGCTTGAAGAGTACTTAGTTTAGTGAACTCTCCTGGATATTGTAGGTTGTTTCTCCAGAGACTGCTGACAAGTCGCAAGACCCTGGGGGTGGGGGGATATCAATGTAATTGACCCCGCTGACACCTCAGGCACGTCCCTGGACCATTCACAACACCTTCAGTGCTACAGGGCATTGTGGTCCTTTTCCATCGTTCTGTCTCTACTTCAGTTCTAGACGCTATTGGACCTCAGAAATATACCTGCTTTGGCAGTAAAAAATAGTACCCTCTCTCTTCCCTGTGCCTTCTCTAGGGCTAGCCCTAATTCAGTAGTCTTCAAACATAGAGCATGTTGGCGAAGAGAAGAATGCATTGGCATCTACTGCTTATTCACACAGCCTCTCATTTGATTTGTCCAAGGAGAGGCACTTTCATTATCCATGATGAATATACTTGTAAAGGATTCGTTTTCCTTTGCTTTTTCTTTCGGAGAGTAGCTTAAGTACTGATTACTTCCTGACTATTAGTTTGATCAAGAGGAAAGCCAAGGAAAAAGTAGAGTGTGTTTTTTGGCAGTCTCAGAGTATGAGACCTGTCCTGGTCAGCATAGGACCACTGTCTGCAATGCTGTCACCTTGTAAGTGGGACTTCCCACCCCCAAATGGCTTGTCCACTTCAGACTAATTAATTTGAAGTTGAGCTATTTCTTATTGGTTCATTTTCTTTTCTTTCTTTCTTTTTTTTTTTTTTCTTTTTTGAGACAGAATCTCAAGTGGTTTCCCTGAGTAGAGTGCTGTAGTATCACAGCTCACAGCAACCTCCAACTTCTGGGCTTAAGTGATTCTCTTGCCTCAGTCTCCCAAGAAGCTGAGATTACAGGTGCACACCACAACACCTGGCTATTTTTTGGTTGTAGTTGTTGTTTGGCGGGCTGGGCTGGATTAGAACCCGCCAGCTCTGGTGTATATGGTTGGCACCCTAGCCGCTTGAGATATAGGCACTGAGCCAGTTCATTTTCTTTACTTTGTTGAAGCTGAGTTCACAAAACAAAAGAAAGAAATGTGAGCTGAATGTAAGGATTGATTTTGTTCCTTCCTTAGAGTACAGTACAAACTTAAACATTTGTAAACATTCTCATGATCCTCACATTCCCTTATTATTATCTATGAAATCCCTTTATACAGTGATGTAGAAACCTTTATTTACAGTAGTAATAGGCTGGGTGCGATGGCTCAGACCTGTAATCCCAGCACTGTAGGAGGCCAAGGCAGGAAGATTGCTTGAAGCTAGAAGTTTGAAACCAGCCTGAGCAAGAGTAAGACCTTGTCTCTACACAAAATAGAAAAATCAGCCAGGTGTGGTGGCATGTGTCCTTAGCAAACCCAGTTACTCAGAGGCTGAGGCAAGAGGATCATTTGAGCCCAGGCATTTGAGGTTGCAGTGAGATATGGTGATGCCACTGTACTCTAGCCAAGGCAACAGAATGAGACCCCATCTCAACAAAACAGTAACAGAAATAAAGCAGTAATAATCAGCAATTGAGATTCTTTTAAATCTTCATTACTAATAGTGTAATGTGCTTGTAACTTATACAAGAGTCTGATAATCTTTCAAAGATGTGAAATATTTCTTCATTCACAGGTCAAGGTGGCCATGCATATCTTAAAGAATGGTTGTGGTGGGCTGGACTGCTGTCAAGTATGTATAGACAACATTTTAAGAAAACAGCAATACGTTAAACTCTTTATATCTACTACTCATGTTATTAGCAAATTTTAAAACTTTAAATCTTGTTTTTCTACTTAACAAAACTGACATATATAATATTTAAGCATGTGGAAGTTATTGAGGAGTTTAATAGCTTATTTAATTTGAATGACAAGACTTTTTACTCATCTGATTAAAACATTTGATACGCCTGTGTATTTTAACAAATTGTGTGCAATTTAAGAAGGTAATTGTGAATGTGAAAGGTTATAGAGAGGCTCGGCACCTGTGGCTCAACGGGCTAAGGCGCCAGCCACGTACACCTGAGCTGGCGGGTTCGAATCCAGCCCGAGCCTGCCAAACAACAATGACGGCTGCAACCCAAAAATGGCCGGGCGTTGTGGTGGGCGCCTATAGTCCCAGCTACTTGGGAAGTGGAGGCAGGAGACTCGCTTGAGCCCAGAATTGGGGGTTGCTGTGAGCTGTGATGCCACAGCACTCTATCCAGGGTGACAGCTTGAGGCTCTGTCTCGAAAAAAAAAAAGTAGAAAGGTTATAGAGAAATCTTGTTTTTAGTTTTTCCTCATCTATTCTCATTTCAGTAGAAAAAGAAGTAGGTATGTATTTGGTAAGATTGTCCATCCTTATTTTGGTGATTGCCTTTAAAAAGGTACATGGGAAAAATTATCTTTAAGACATTGAGCCTTGTACCGCACGATTGCATTAATGTATACAGCTATGATTTAATAAAAAAACGAAAAAAAGAAAAAATTCCTGGGTTCAAATAAAAAATATATATATATACCAGTCAACAGTTATCACCTGCTGCGTCAGACACTGTGCTTCCCTCATTCCATGTAGGAACTAAGCTGAAAACCTAAATCAGACATACCAAATCTTTGCCTTTCCTCTCAGCATTTCTAGTAACCACAACTTGTATAAGTTCAAGGCAGAATTTAGGGCAGAAGAGAGCCCTAGCTTGGGTATTAAAGAAGGTTAAAGCATTAATACAATGATAACCTTCATAAAGTAAGATACATTTGGAAGGATTTATTTGAAATCCAATCACAACAGACTACTGAATGCTCTGCATACTTCCTCAGGGTGTTCTTATGCCTAGCCTCTTCCTTTTTCTTTATATTCATAATCCCTCTTCCGTTACCTATTTACAGATGGCTAGGAATGAATTTCTAAAAGGTGGAGGGGCACAAATCTTTATATTTTTGCTTGGCCAATTCTTCACAAAGTAATAAGCACTTAATTAATTGAGCTACAAGGATTTTTCCAAGCAAGGTATAGTACTTAGGAGAATTGTACATTAGCACTGACAAATGAGTTATTTTTTCTTTTAATAAAGAACTGTTTTATAACAGCAAAACTGGGATGGTAACTAAAAGGGCAGAAAGGATAAGTTTCTTTCCTTAATTCTTCGGTCCTTTCTAAATGTTTCCCCATTGTCCTCCGTTCCCCACCATACTTCCCAAGCTTTATATGCCTCTTACAGCTTCAAAGGCTCATTATTTCTTTTCTAAAATGCAAGAAAGTGGCGCTTCCATTCCCATAAATAACGTAAATGCTCATCTGTACAGTAATAAAATAGAAAGATTTGAGTGTTCAAATTCACAAACCAATGGCTCCCTCATCCATACTCCCATACTCCTCTTCTGGACCTCCCTCTGCTAAAGATCACCCACTCCATGAGATTCGCTGTTCTCAGGAGTTTTCATAGTCACGTCTTGAAAGTTATCCTTTCTCTTGATCGGTCATCTTCTTTGGGACTCTTGTTTTTGACAAATGTGGTCAGTCATCTTCTTTGGGACTCTGGCTTTTGACAAATGTGTTCTCAGCCAGCTGACCACTGCCTCTCAGCCAAAGAGCACATCTCCCACTACTCTAATCACTGCTTCCACCCCGGGATTCCAGTCCCTGCATACTGAAATATTTCCAACTTCTCTGCATATTAAACCAGTGATTCTCAATGGGTGTTTGGTGAAAAATTTTAAAGATCTTCAAAAGAAGTTCAAAGCACATAAATATATTCTGTTTTTTACTCTTTTTTATCCACATAATTTAAGGGTACAGTGGAAGTTTAACTATAGGCTGAAGTGTACAATGAAAAACACCATGCTAAACCCTCCATTCCCATCAGGCAAGTTATATCCAGCTCCTTGAATAAGCCATATCTATTCCTAAACCTTTTACTCAAAACATACCTTAATTTGTAACCTACAGATTAGTCCTCAGGCTCTGGGGGAAACAATCATAAACTTAAACTTGGTGTAAGCTGTATGTAATGAAAAAGAACAGAGGCAAGGGGCGGAGGGAGGGTAATTGGTGGGCCCACACCT
>CAUYON010156183.1:0-12664 GCA_963573935.1 Arctocebus calabarensis
CAGCTACTAGGGAGGCTGAGGCAAGAGAATCGCTTAAGCCCAAGAGCTGGAGGTTGCTGTGAGCAGTGTGACGCCACGGCACTCTACCCAGGGCGATAAAGTGAGACTCTGTCTCTACAAAAAAAATAAAAAAATAAAAAATATGCAAGGCAAACAGACTTGAAGAGGAGAATTTTGTTTTCATGACTTGAAGAGTAAATCCTAAATTAAGGCATAGGCACTTAAAACAGTCTCACTATTGGCTCAGCACCCATAGCACAGTGGTTATGACACCAGCCACATACACCAAGGCTGGCGGGTTCGAACCCAGTTCCAGCCAGCTAAGCAACAATGACAACTGCAACAGAAAAATAGCTGGATTTGTGGCGAGCGCCTGTAGTCCCAGCTACTCGGGAGGCTGAGGCAAGAGAATCGCCTAAGCCCAGGAGTTGGAGGTTGCTGTGAGCTGGGACGCCACAGCACTCTACTGAGGACGACATAGTGAGACTCTGTCTCAAAAAAAAAAAAGCAATCTTACTGTGTAGAGCAGCAGTTCTCAACCTATGGGTTGTGGCCCACAGGAACTGTATTAAACGGCCACGGCATTAGGAAGGTTGAAAACCACTGGAGAGGGTTAGTATTATTTACCCCAAAGCAGAAGTAATCAGCTCAAGAAACACATTTAAAGCATTCATGACTTTTGGTTAGTTTGAGAGATTCTTTGCCCACATGGGTAGGAATTGACCCATAAGGATATAAGAAATGTGTTGCTCTGAGCTAACCATTTGGCTAACTCTCATATGTTTGTCTCAGATAATGGCTCTGAATGATATTTCCCTCAAAAATTAGCCAGGGGTTGTTTTAGGCGCCTGTAGTCCCAGCTACTTGGGAGGCTGAGGCTGAGGGTAAAGCAAGAGGATCACTTAAGCCGAAGAGTTGAGGTTGCTGTGAGCTATGACACCAAAGCACACACACACAAAAAAACTTCTATTTTCTGTAATAGTTTGTTCTTTAGAGTTACCAAACTGTTCGTGAGAGAGACCTTTTCTTTTTTTGAAACAGTTTCATTATGTCACCCTCGGTAGAGTCCCGTAGAGTCCCGTGGCGTCCCAGCTCATAGCAACCTCAAGCTCTTGGGCTCAAGCAATTCTCTTGCCTTAGCTTCCCACATAGCTGGGACTACAGGCACCCACCACAATGCCCAGCTATTTTATGTTGTAGTTGTCATTGTTTGTTAGCTGGCCCAGGCTGGGCTCGAACCCACCAACTTAGGTGTGGGTGGCTGGCCATAACCACTGTGCTACAGGCGCCAAGCCAGACAAATGAAACTTTTAAAGAATCTACAAAATGTTATGTTCTTTAAACTATTACAGTTCTAAAACCAATCATTTTTTATTATAGATAGAAACAAATCTTGTATTACCAGTAAAGGCCCTAGGAAATAGATTACCTAACACCAGGTAACATCAGTCCTGGGAAATAAAAGAAAAAAAAATGAGTCATCAATGATTTTTAGAAAAGAAAACAAGGCAAGCTAATTTCTGGCTCTGTGCTATTAAAGTCCATTGATCTGTCTGCCCATTTCTATGACAGCACTGCTGCTTTAATTACTATAGGAAAATGACAGAGACCAACAAATATCAACAGAATAATTCCATGATGGCATATCTTTAGATCTGTCTTTATTATTTCTAATCACAATAACACTTCTACACATATTATCAACAGCCATTTTACAGATATTTACAGATGAGGAAGTTGGGCCTCAGAAACATTAAAGCAACATTCATGGAGCCACATGGACACCAGAGGGCAGAGCTGGCAGGCACACTGGCAATAGGTACTCTTAAGTTAACCCTAAAGCCAGAGGTCAGGAATGCTGCCTCTTCTAAGTCCAGCCTCCTGCTCATGGCCTGTAAGGCCCATAGTGTTCTTCTGGCTTCAGCCTATCAGGTCTCATCAGCTGCTGCTTCCCTGCCTCCCCCAATTGTTCTGCACATGCCATGCCCATGTGATCCTCTGAACTCATTCATCTTGTTGTGGGGCTTTGTATGGGGCTCTTCCTTCTGCCTATAAATCCCCTGTTTACCTTGACTGGCTCATTTCTCCCCAACCTGGTTCTACTCATTTGTTGGATTGCCTCAGTGAAACTCCCTAGATATTTCTCCCCTGCAATTATTCATTCCTTTGCTTTCTATCCAAGTCTCTTCTGTATGTGCAAAAAGCACCTCAGTTGTACTGCAAGTATTCAAGCTATCTGCCTCCATGCCACCCCAAATGATGATGCTGCTGATCTAAAACTATAGAATTGCTGTCACTATCATTCAAGATGAACATTAACCAGAGCTGGAAGAAATCCAGAAAAGCACAATACAATCAACCAGATAGAGAAGTGCTCCATATCATGTCCAGAAAGCACAAACTTTGCATTTTGGAAAAGCCAGATTCTAAGGAGTGGCTCTCAAATGAAGGCAATTTTGCCTCCCCATGGGACATTTGGTAATATCCAGAGACTGGTTGTTGCAGTAATTAATGTTACATATATAGGAGGGGTAGAGGCCAGGAGGGATGCTGCTAAACATTCTACAAGGCACAGGATAGTCCCTTACAATGCACAGATTTATCTGGCCCAAATTCTCAACAGCCCCAAGGCTGAGAAATCTAGCTCTAAAGAGATGAAACAGAAATGAATAAGCATCAAGAAGAGTGTAGAAATGATTGTCTTGAGCTTATTCATCCAATTATATGCAAAATTAACAAAGGGGCACTCCTTGAAACCTAAAGGCAATTTTATCAAAAGGAAAATAGGATTTACAGCAATGCTTAGGGAACGTAGAGAACTCACCAGCTCAAGAAGTGGAACAAAATGAAAATGTAAACAGGTTTGAGTAGGACTGAGATTAAAATCAGAGGATAAATCCATGACAGTATTTGGAAATAATCCTTAAGAAAAGAAGTATCTGAAAATCTAGCTCATTTAGTCTAGCTCCTAATTTTTTCAATTTTTTTTAGTAGAGACAGGGACTCACTCTTACTCAGACTGGTGTCAAATTCCTGAGTTTAAGCATTCCACCCACCTCAGCCTTCCAGAGTGCTAGGATTATAGCCATGAGCCACTGTGCCCTACCAGAAAATGAAAATAAAGTTATTTTACCCAAACTTCATAAGCCTAGAACTTTAGATGAGAGGATTATTTATCTCACAAGTTATCTTAGGTCTTCTGAAACTCTCTGGGAGGTAAAAAGAGGGTCCATGCTCAGTTGGCTTTCTTCACTGTGAGTTTTAGAGAATATAAGTAGTAGAACCGCCATAGCTGACCACCTCCTTGAGTTGACCTAATTTTCATAGACTGGGCATGTGGAGATGTACCACATGTACATACCAGAACAGTAGGCCTAGTTCCTTAAGTTGACCACCTGAATATGTTGACTAGTTTGTTACAGTCCCTTGGGTGATCAACTTACGGAGGTTCTACTGTATTTCTTCTATGATAAATTTTGTCCTCTATCCCCTTATGAGTCCCAATATATGGAAGTTTTCTTTCTTTTTTTTTTTGCAGTTTTTTTTGGCCGGGGCTGGGTTTGAACCCACCATCTCTGGCATACGGTGCCAGCGCCCTACTCCTTTGAGCCACAGGCGCTGCCCCTATATGGAAGTTTTCTTTTGCTACTTTTCTTAAGAAAACACCACCTAAATAGTTCTCACTGGTGAAAATGTTATAGTAATTTTTTAAGATTGTTTTAGCTTTATCAAGGTATAATTTACATACCATGAAATTCATTCATTTAAAGTATACAGCTCTGTGGGGTTTGATATGTTTACAAAGTTGTACGACAATCACCACTATTCAATTTTAGAATATTTGCTACCCCCCCCCAAAATGTCCTATGCCCATTTGCACTCAGTCCCCATTCTCACCCCCAATCTTAGTTAACCACTAATAGATTTACCTATGCTGGACTCTTTATGTAAAGGCAACATTCAATAAGTGGTCTTATATGTGTGACTCATTTTACTGAGCATATGTTTTTGCTATGTGTTTTTAACCTGTTTAATATTTGTTTTACATATGTATAGCATGTATCAGTGCTCTGTTCCTTTTTATTGCTGAGTAGTATAGTATGAATGTACCACATACTGATTGACCATTACCTGTTGATAGACATCTTAATTGTTTCCAGTTTGGGAAAGCTGTTGTAGACATTTGTATAGACATGAATTTTTATCTCTCTGGGATGAATGCCCAGGAGTGCAGTTGCTGGGTCTTAGTTGCATGTTTAGTATTTTAAGAAATGACCAAATTATTTTCTAGAATAAGTGTACCATTTTACATTCTCTCCAGCAAGGGATGAGTGATATAGCTTCTCCACATCTTCTCTAACATTTGATATTTTCACCATGCTTTTTATTTTAGCTGTTCTAAAAAATATGTAGTGTTATCTTATTGTTTTTTTTTTTTTTTTGAGACAGAGCCTCAAGTTGTCACCCTGGATAGAGTGCTGTGACATTACAGCTCACAGCAACCTCCAATTCCTGGGTTCAAGCGAGTCTCCCGCCTCCGCCTCCCAAGTAGCTGGGACTACAGGCGCCCGCCATAACACCTGGCCATTTTTTGGTTGCAGCCATCATTGTTGTTTGGTGGGCCTGAGCTGGATTTGAACCTACCAGCTCAGGTGTACCTGGCTGGCGCCCTAGCTGCTTGAACTACAGGCGGCCGAGCCTCTTATTGTGCTTTTAATTTTCATTTCCCTAATGGCTAATGATGTTGAGCATCATAGCTTATTTGCTATTTGTGTTCCTTTTTGGTGAAGTGTCTATTCGTTATTAATTAGGTAATTTGTTTCCTTACTATTCAGTTTTGAGAGTTTGTTATACATTCTGAATATAAATTTCATTGCCCGATAAGTGTTTTGTAATAAATATTACATATATATAATACATGTAAATATTTTGTCTCATTCTGTAGCTTTTTTTTACTCTTCTTAACAGGGTCTTTCTTTTTTGGTTTTGTTTTGTTTTGAGACAGAGTCTAACTGTGTTGCCCTTGGTAGAGTGCTGTGGTGTCACAGCTCACAGCAACCTCAAACTGTTGGGCTTAAGCGATTCTCTTGCCTCCCTCTCCCAAGTAGCTGGGATTACAGGTGCCTGCCACATCACTCAGCTATTTTTTTTGTTGTTGTTATTGTCATTGTTTTAGGAGGCCCTGACTGGGTTCGAACCCACCAGCCCCAGCACATGTGGCCAGCACCCTAAACACTGAGCTATGAGCGTTGAGCCAACAGGGTCTTTCTTAGAGCAAAAGTTTTTGTTTGGTTGGTTTTGCTTTTTTAATATAAGTAGAGAGTTTATTTGGACCAAGTTTGAGGATTACAACCTGGGAGCTTAGATGTAAATTACCCTGAATATATATTCCCCTGAGCAAAAGTTTTTAATTTTGATGAGGTTACATTTTCCTTTGCCAAATCATGCTTTGAGTATCAGTTCTAAGAACTTTTGGCATATCCCCCAATCTTGAAGATTTTCTCTTGTACTTTTTCTAGTCATTTTATAATTTTACATTTAAATCTGTGGTCCATTTTGAGTTAAATTTTGTGTAAGGTAAGAGACTGATGTTGAGATTTATTTCTGTTTTTATTTCTCTAGCACCATTTGTTGAAAAGGTTATATTTCCTCCATTTAACTACTTTTTCACTTTTGTCAAAAATATGCTGGGAATATTTGATGGAAATATGTTCACTTTTTTTTTTCTTTTTGAGACAGAGTCTCACTATGTTGCCCTCGGTAGAGTGCTATGGTGTCACAGCTCACAGCAACCCCAATTCTTGGGCTTAAGTGATTCTCTTGCCTCAGCCTCCCAGGTAACTGGGACTACAGGCATCCGCCACAATGCCCGGCTATTTTTTTGGTGCAGTTCTTTTAGCTGTCCTGGACCGGGTTCAAGCCCACCACCATCAGTGTATGTGGCTGATGCCGTAACCACTGTGCTACAGGCATCGAGCCTGTATTCCCTTTTAATAAGGCAAAAATATATTAGGTTATGGTAGGCAGAATAATGAGCCTCCAAAGATGTCTGTTTCCTAATCCCTAGGATCTATGGATATGTTAAGGTACATGGCAAAGGGGTACTAAGGTTGCTAATCAGCTGACTTTAAAATAGAGACATTATCCTGGACTACATGGGTGGGCCCAGTGTAATCACAAGGGTGCTTAAAAGTGGAAAAAAGGGAAGCAGAAGAAAAGAGACAGAGAATGAGATGTGATGACAGAAGCAAGATCACATTAAAGAAATGCATTGTTGCTAGCTCTGAAGATGGAGGAAGATGGACAAGATCCAGGAAGAGTGAGTATCCTCTAGAACAGTGGTTCTCAACCTTCCTAATGCCACAGCCCTTTAATATAGTTCCTGTGGGTTGCAACCCACAGGTTGAGAACTGCGACTCTAGAAGAAGCTGTAATAGTCAAGGAAATAGATTTTCCCCTAGAGCCTACAGAGAGGAACCCAACCTTGTTGACGTGTTGATTTTAGCTCAGTGAAACCTATGTCAGTCATCTGACCCTTTAAACTGTAAAATATTATCTGGAAAGTTTATATATATGGAACATCCCTGTGGTATCAGACAAATGAATTTCTACTCTAGGTAGATTTGTGCTTTCTATGGGAAATAGAAAATATACATGTATGCAGGGTACCATGGCTCACACCTATAATCCTAGCACTTTGGGAGGCTGAGGCAGGAGGATCCCTTGAGCTCTTCCCTGCCTCTCAACCTGGGAAAAATCACTGAGACACAGCTCTTGTGCAGGTGATGGGGACAGTGGTGAGCTTGTCTTTGAGTGGCAGCCTCAAGTCTCCTAGGTTTGCCTTTCCTGGTGTAGAACTCCCACCCCATACGCTGAGGCCAGGGCAATCAAGGCCTCAGTATTCTTGGTAGTACCAAGCTCCAGACATAGCCACCATCACATTAAGTGGGGGCTGGGTGGAAGAAGGGAGGAACCCTTACCTCTTAGCCACACTGACCTAGAATTTAACCTCAGCAGCAGGTAGCTGGGGTCAGAATGAGAGTTGCTAATGTCCTGCTCTTGCTGGAAAGACTTAGCTATACCAGTCTGGCATAAGAACTGTGTTGAGAGGGAAGAAAGACAAAGGGAGTTGGTGTAGGTCCAAATACCACAGACGCTCACTGTAATTACTATATTTTTGTAGATTTTCTTGAATAAATGTTCTTTATTTGCTGTATACCCTTAGAAACTTTAAATGGCGAGCTGTTTTTTAATTGAAATAACTTCTATTATTTTCACTGAGGAGTGGATCTATAGAGATCTTGACACTATCATGCCAAACGTGGAACTCCGTAAGCTTTTCATCATGCAATTTTGTTATTATTCATAATTGCTCAGAGTGGCCTTATACTTGGATTTCTACTTCCTTAGTACATTGTAAGTGGCTTGAAGGCAATAGCCATAAGCTTTATTCTTTATGGAATCATGATAGCCCCTAGTAGCATCTTTGTATGTTGTATCACATAAAAGAATGTCAGTCACTGACTATGGCACTATCTTTTCTAGTTTACATTTTCAATACTTCCTTTGTCACTTGAAGTGTTTTAGCTGTGTCTTCTTTTTATTTCTTGCACTCTGGTGGCTGATGTGTTCCCAGAAAGGGTGATGTCTCTTTTTTAATCTGTCATTGGCCACACTCAGTGACTGACACTTGAGCCATTAGAAATTTAAGTCTAAAGCATTATTCACTTTTCACAATATAAGAACTTTCTACAACATTTCTTGGCAGTGTGTGTATAGTATGATTTTAGATTAGACTACGTGTTTTAGATTTGGGGACAAGGAAGGAGAGAAAGGGCAGGCAGAAAAACAATGTGGCTATGCCTTTAAAGGTGAAACATGCCTCACTCATTCTTTTTTCAGCCAGCCATGTCTCATTCCTTTCAACCTTGGTCCTTGATGGTGCTACCTTCATAATTGATGTTTTTTCCTTTCCTGTTCCTCCCTTATTGGGGATCTCTGGCCAGTGATGCCTCCCATGGCTCCCTCTCTTTGTTTTGGTGGACAGTGGACATGTGGCCATACCTGAGGCTCGAGTCAGTATGGTACCATTTATCCTCTGTGGCTTGGGCTTCCTCCTAAGGCTTGCCTAATCTTTGAGAAACTTTGTATTGATGGATTTGTTAGTATTCTTCCATTACTGTAAGTCATTTGAGAATATTCTTAACAGAAATAATTTGATTTGAATGATTTCCCTGCTTCTACTGCTGGGATCAATGGGACAGTGTGGGACAGTGTTGACTGCCTTCTGGGATGGGTGCATGTTGACTGTTTTATTCAGTGTTGTTCTATTTCCCAGGATGCTCCAGGATGAAACGCCATAGGCATCTCAGCAGCAGTGGCAGTTCAGATGAGTGTGAGTAGAACCAGCTGGCAGCTGGTAACCTTTATATCCATACCCCTTGAAGATTTCTTGAGGCTAAGTCATTTCATGCTTCCTTCGATGTTTAAAAAGTAATACTTCTGGGAAGGAAAGCTTGGGGTATCATTTTTCTTACTCATTTAAATTTTATTAGAGATAAATTAGGTGGAAGAATTGATTTTCTGGGGGCATATACCATTTTTGTTTCTCGCTTTTCATTTACCTAAACAACAAATCTAGTTTAAAAAAAAAAAAGCCAAATCTAGTAATTCTATAACAGACTTTCTCTAGAAAGGAAGAAAAGTATGAGAGCATAAATTGTGGGCCCTGATTCTAATTGCAGCTCAAATACTAAATGTTTGACCATCGGTCATTTTATTATTTGTAAAAGTCAATAACCTTATTAACAGTAGCCTCAAGCTGTCACCCTGGATAGAGTCTTGTGGCATCACAGCTCACAGCAACCTCCAATTCCTGGGCTCAAGCAAGTCTCTTGCCTCCGCCTCCCAAGTAGCTGGGACTACAGGCACCCACCACAACGCCCGGCCATTTTTTTGGTTGCAGCCGTCATTGTTGTTCGGTGGGCCCGGGCTGGATTCGAACCCGCCAGCTCAGGTATACGTGGCTGGCGCCTTAGCCCGTTGAGCCTCTAGTTGTTCTTGTAGATATTTTTTCTCCAGATGGAAGATGAATATTCCAAAATATTATGAGGCAGAATTATTCCAAATTGGATCTTCTTAGCATTAGCACTGTGGAACCTTTTGCACTCTGGGAGATAGCCTATAAATGTTATTAAACTCCATTATGAGGCTCTCTGGGGTGCAGTTTGACTGTTTTCTTCAGTGGTATAAGGTCTCTGTGGTCTTCTCCCATCATGTCTTTCATATTCTCTTAGATGACATTTAGTTTTATGACATCTAACTATGTTAGTAATATATCTCAGTATTTTTTTCTAATTATCTTTTTCAGGTCCTTCCACTTCTTTTACTTCTGGTTCAATGTATAAGAGCAAATCAAAAATTCCAACTAAACATAAGAAATCTGCTGAGGTAAGATTGAATATTCAATTGTGAGACTTATGCTACAGTTTGGATGTTTATTGCCCCAAACTTCATATTGAAATTTGATGTCAATGGGTGGCACCTGTGGCTCAGTGACCCTATATACCAAGGGGGGGCAGGTTCAAACCTTGCCCCGGCCAAACTGCAACAAAAAATTAGCCAGGCGTTGTGGTGGGCGCCTATAGTCCCAGCTACTTGGGAGGCTGAGGCAAGAGAATCGCCTAAGCCCAAGAGTTGGAGGTCCTGTGAGCTGTGACGCCACGGCATTCTACCAAGGGCAACAAAGTGAGACTCTGTCTCTTAAAAAAAAGGAAATTTGACGTCAGTGTTGGAAGTAGGGACCTGAAGATCATGGGAATGCATCTTTCATGAATAGATTAACACCCTCTTGGTGGGTAGTTAGTGACTTCTCACTCTTTTAGTTCCTAAGAGAGCTGATTATTAAAAAGAACTTGGTGTACGCGCGCGCGCATACACACACACACACACACCTCTTTCTTGCTTCCTCTCTTGCCATAAGATTTCTGCACACATTAGCTACCTTTTGCCTTCCACCGTGAGTCCTTGAGGTCCTCACCAGATGCCCAATGTTGAACCTGCCAGCCAGCAGAACCATGAGATAAATAAACCTTTTTAAAAACTACCCAGCCTCAAGTATTCTTTGTAGCAACATCAAATGGACCAAGACAACTTTTTAAAAAATAGATAGCTAGGCTTGGCACCCATAGCTCAGTGTGCAGGCCACATACACCAAGGCAGGTGGGTTTGAAGCCAGCCCAGGCCTGCTAAACCACAATGACAACTGCAACAACAACAACAAAAAATAGCCAGGTGTTGTGGTGGATACCTATCGTCCTAGCTACTTGGGAGGCTGAGGCAAGAGAATCACTTAAGCCCAAGAGTTTGAGGTTTCTATGAGGCTGTGACGCCACAGCACTCTACTGAGGGCGACATAGTAAAACTATCTCAAAGATGTGAAGAGTAAAGTATGCGCCAGTGGATAGGCTTGTTTTCTGATGAACTTCTTTGTCTTCCGTAAAAGATTCCATTTTCTTTTCCCTTTAGGAGAACAATAATCTTCACATTGTGATTTCATTTTGATAATAACACTTAAGTGACTACTAGCATTAGAATATTCTTCCCTTAACCAGGAAGTCAAAGAGAGCCTGACGTGGAGGTTTGGGAAGGACCCCGAGAACTCCTAGGCTATGATTGGAATGAGCTAAGTTGGCATCTGGGAGATAGTACAAGAAAAGATAGGTGAGGAGTTTGTAGATGGAGAAGGGAAGGACTATTGGAGATCATTTGAGCCGTGAGTTATAATGGGTCCTCATAGCCTTTGGAGCATTGCTGGCCTAGGAAGAATGGGTCACTCTTTGTAAAGCTGGTAATCTTCTACCTGAAAGGTAGCAAGTGCCAGGGTTGCACTTGGACTTAGTGGTTAAGTGAATTCTACAGACTTTCCTCTGTAATAATTAATAGTATACTAATCTTATGTGTTTACACTTCTACTATGAGTACACTTCCTTAGCTATAAAGGAAAAGAGACTGTATTAGTTATTTATTGCTACATTACAAGTTATTACAAAATTCATGGCTTAAAGCAGCACACATTTATTATCTCAGTTTCTGTGGGGTCATGAATCTGGGCATGACATGACTAGGTTCTCTGTTCAGGGTTTTTTAAGACTGCAATCATTGTGCTGACTGGGAATATGTTCTCATCTAGAGACTTGACTAGGGAAGAATTTGCTTTCAAGGTCATTCAGGTTGATGGAAGAATTCATCTTGGAGCTAAAGGACTGAGGTTCCTGTTTTCTTGCTAGCTTTTAGCAGAGAGCCACTCTTAAGTCTCTAAATGCCACTTATATGTGTAGTTCCTTGCCACATTGCCTTCAACATGGGTCCTTTCACAACATAGTACCTTACTTGTTCAGAGTCAAAAAGGGGAGAGTCTTTCCCTCCAGCTTGCTAAATTGTAGTCCTATATAACAAAATAAAATCAACTCCATTATGTTTACCTTATTCTATTGTTCAGAAGCAAATCACAGGTTTCACCTCCCCTTATGGAAAGGAAATGACTCATTGGGGTCATTTTACCAGAGAGCATGTCTCCCTTTTTCAGAGGTCACTTTTCATTTCCTTCTTTTGACATGGATCTTTCTGGGCCCAGTAGAATATTTATGTGTTTTTCATACAGAAAAAGTTAGGAAACATAATACACATAAATAGGAATAAGAAAGAATTTTTCATTTGTCCAGAAGAGGCTTTGGCCATGGTGAGAAAATAAACCTTACTACCTACCCCTTTAGGAGGAGAACTGGTCCTAGGATGTAAAGCGACTTTAAGGCTTTGGATCTTGAGGCCTATTACCTTCAAATCTGTGGGAATAGTAGTCTTTTGTTGCAAGGGATAGGAAACTAGGATACTAGAAATAAACTTTTTTTCATTTATAGTTCACATTCTATTAAAGGGGAAAACCTGATATTACTATAAGGACAGTACTAGCCTCAGCACTAGAAGAGCTTGATTCTGTGTTCTGCTTTGCTGGCCTATTTCATCTCTCTAAAATAATTTGTTTTTCAACATAACATGGAAATCCTCATACCTCTCATAGCTACCATTTATTAAAGCTTTATGTACCAAAGCTTAGATAATTTATTTCTCACACTTCACTAATACAAGACTATCCTTGGAAGCTTGTTAAAAATACTAACTCCAGACTCTCCCCATCCTGTGACACTAATAAATTAATATTTCCAAGGAAGATTCCTGGAATCTGGGTTTAAAAGGTGACTCGGGTGATTTTTATTATCAAGCTCATTGAGGAAATAATATACTCATATTTCATTCCACCAATGGCAATATAAAGTAGATACTTTTATGTTCTATTTGCAAGTGATAGGTTCAGATAGGGTCATAAAAATAAGAACAAAGGAGGAGCCAAGATGGCTGTCTGTAGCCAGCTTTCTGCAGACTCTCCTGTCCAGAAGGAGAGTTAAAGGACAGAAATTTGGCGAGAAAGCCAACGGTTTGGAGCTGAGCCAAGAGACAAGGTTGGGGAACACACATCAACACTGCTGGAGCGACCTGCGACCCCAAGGATACAAATAAAAGGTACAGAGCACATCACCAAGCGGACGGGAGTCCCCTCCCCCAAGAGAACAGCTCACAGTATACGCCATACCTCCATACAAACAAG
>CAUYON010156190.1:0-21206 GCA_963573935.1 Arctocebus calabarensis
CTGTAGTCCCAGCTACTCGGGAGGCTGAGGCAAGAAAATCGCTTAAGCCCAAGAGCTGGAGGTTGCTGTGAGCAGTGTGACACCACGGCACTCTACCCAGGGCGATAAAGTGAGACTCTGTCTCTACAAAAAAAAAAAAAAAAAGTAGGGGGAAATGTAATCCATATTCTATAAATACAGGCAGGCGATGAGGGTCAGGCTTCTGAGTCCACCAGAGCTGACACACTTTTACGCCCCATGGGTTCTTTCCTGTTTCAAAGCTTCCTTCCTAGGATTTCCATATCCCAGATCAGAGTTCATGGATAAAGCTGATCTGTAACCCAACTCTGGTTGGCTGCAGCTTCCTGGTGCAAGCACAATGCTTAGGACTCTTTTCTTTTAGTCTTTTATTATGCATTTTAAAGCAAATACAAATGTGGAGAGAATGATATAGTGACTTTCCCATGTACCAGTATCCAGATTCAACAATTGACTATTCTCATTTTATCTTCAACAATTGGCTGATTCAACAATTGACTGTTCTCATTTTATCCTTATTGTTCTCCCTCAAATTTTATTTTCTATAAATACTTCAGTGTGCATTTCTAAATAAGAGTAGTTTAAAAAGGCACAAGAATTATAACTACAAATTAGTCTAATTCTTAATGTCATCAAAGAGCAAATCATTATTCACATTTTCTGTTTTGTTTCAGATGTGTCTTTTTACAGATAACCTGTTTCAATCAGCATCCAGACAAATCCACATGTTGTGCTCATTTGATCTATCTTTAAGGATTTTTATTTTATTTATTATTATTTTTTTTAGATAGAGCCTCAAGCTGTGGCATCACAGCTCACAGCAACCTCCAATTCCTGGCCTCAAGTGAGTCTCTTGCCTCTGCCTCCCAAGTAGCTGGGACTACAGGCGCCTGGCCATTTTTTGGTTGCAGCCGTCATTGTTGTTTGGCGGGTCCAGGCTGAATTCAAACCCGCCAGCTTGGGTGTACGTGGCTGGCGCCTTAGCCCGCTGAGCCACAGGCGCCGAGCCACTTTAAGGATTTTTAAATATGGCGTTGTTCACCTTACTCTGTGTGTGTGTGTGAAAACTAGAGCATCTGTTCATGTAATTTCCCACTTTTTGGACTTATTTACCATGTTTTTCTATCTTTGCACTTCCTTTAATCTGGCAATTAGATTTAGAATCCCAACAAGATTGAGGTATGAATTTGAATTCAGATTTTTGTTTGGGAGTGGATAGAGTCTTGCTCTGTCACCCAGGCTGGAGTGCCGTGGTGTCATCATAGCTAACTGCAAACTCAAATTCCTGGCCTCAAGTGATCCTCCTGCCTCAGCCTCCCAAGTATCTGGGACTACGGACATGCATCCGATTCCTGCTCTTGCTCAGGCTAGTCTGGAACTCCTCCTGCCTCCCAGAGTGCTAGGATTACAGGTGTGAGCCACGGTGCACAGCCCCAGATTTTTCTTTCTTTCTTTTTTCTTGAGACAGAGTCTCACTCTGTTGCCCAGGCTAGAGTGTCATGGCATCATAGCTCACACTAACCTCAAACTCCTGAGTTCAAGCAATCCTCTTGCTTCAGCCTCCTGAGTAGCTGGGACTATAGGTGCCCACCACAATGCCCACCTAGTTTTTTTCTATTTTTAGTAGAGATAGGGTCTTGCTCAGGCTGGTCTTGAACTCCTGAGCTGGGATAATCTACCTACCTCGGCCTCCTGGATTTTTTTTTTTGAGACAGAGTCTCACTATGTTGCCCTCGGTAGAGTGTCATGGTGTCTCATCTCACAGCAATCGCAAACTCTTGGGCTTAAGCGATTCTCTTGCCTCAGCCTCCCAAGGAGCTGGGACTACAGGCACCCACCACAATGCCCGGCCATTTTTTTTTTTTTTTGCAGTTTTTGGCCAGGGCTGAGTTTGAACCCACCACCTCTGGTATATGGGGCCAGTGCCCTACTCCTTTGAGCCACAGTCGCTGCCCAATGCCCGGCTATTTTTTTATTGCAGTTGTCATTGTTCTTTAGCTGGTCTGGGCCAGGTTTGAACCTGCCACCCTCAGTGCATATGGCTGCTGCTGTAACCAGTGTGCTATGGGCATCAAGCCAGCCTCCTGGATTTTTTTAAATTGAGTCTCATGAGTAGTGCCGGGTACTTCCTTTGGTATCACTCCAGGAGGCATTTACTGTCTGGGTGCCTTTCTTTTGTGGTGGAGGCCTTCTGACTATAAGGACAACCTTTGGACAAGGCAGCAAAGGAGGCATACCTTTTTTCTTGGGTATCTTCCCCCAAATCCTGCAGGAGCCCAGTGAATCTCCTGAGTCCTTGGCCTTTTCTAGGGGTTCACAGAACTCCAAGTTTAGAAGTCTGAGGGCTATGTCAATGTTCTGAACTCAGTAGATTACTTCAGGAAAATTAGCTAACTCCTCTGGGTCCTGGTAGTTCCATTTTATATTAACTAAGTCACTAATTAATTATTTCAATAAATATTTAAGTATAACACTATGGTTAGACTGGAGTGAGGAGGCCCATGTTGGACAACTAGATTTACCACTTAATAGCCTTATGACCTTTTGACTAAGTTACTGGATCTCTCTGCACTTCAGTTTCCACATCTAAAAGATGAACATAATGCTGACAAGCCCCTGCACAAGGATGCCTTGGGAGCAAACGAGTTAGGGGGTAAAATGCTCAGGGCAGTTCCTGACTTCCACTGGGTGCTTACAACAGGTTATTTGTTTTCATTGCTGTGAAATGCCAGCTACGGAGCTGGGTGCAGAGGCAATTCGGGGAACATGCCCCAGTGCCCACTGTCTAGGAGCACATGGACATTACGGTATGACCAGGGCTGTGCAGGAGGTGGTCTGGGAAGACAGGAGAGCACCAAAGGGACTCCAACCTGATCGGGACACCAAGGATCTCTCACCAGAGGGAAATGTGCCTCACCTGAGACTGGTGGTGGTGGCGAGGTGGGAAAGACTGGCAGGGAGGTTGGGCTGGAAAGGGCGAAGGCATTTCCAGCAGAGAAGGCAGCACTACAGAGATGTGGATATTGTGGTGCCTACCAGCCATGGGTGTGCTTTGGTCTAGTCAGGCTTGGAGCATGAGGAAGGGAGCTAGGAAGTTTGTGGGCCATTGTTAGAGGTTAAGCCAGAGAGGAGGGCGGGGGCTATTGGTTTGCTGTGATCATGTGTGTGTGTGTGTGTGTGTGTGTGTGTTCTGCAGGTGGTGAGGTGAGAAGCAGGCTAAGGATCGTGTGTGTGTGTGTGTGTATGTGTGTTCTGCAGGTGGTGAGGTGAGAAGCAGGTTTAATCTGTTTCAGAACAGCTCCTCTGACGACTGTGTGAGCAGCGAATGGAAGGTAAGCCTGGGGTCTGCACACCCTATCAGGGGCCATAGCGCAGAAAATGGGCCTGACCAGGCTGACGGAGAGATGTAGGTGGATCCGGGAGATGCTAAACAGGTAGAATCTGCTAAGTTCGATTGTGGGAGTAAGTGGAGGAGGTACAGTGGGTTGAATGGCATCCTCTTCATATTCATGCCTACTCACAACACCTGCATGTGACCTTATTTGGGAATAGGGTCTTTGCTAATATAATTAAAGATAAAGATGAGATCATACTGGATTAGGGGGCCCCTAAATTTAATGAGAATCTTCTTAGAAGAGAAAAAGACGTATAATACAAAGACAGAGAAAAGTTAGGTAACTACAGGTCAAGGAACTCCCAGCACTAGAAGCTGGAAAAGGCAAGGAAGGATTCTCCTCTGGAGCCTTTGGTAGGAGCACAGCCCAGCTGACACTTTGATTTCAGACTTTTGGCCTTCTGAACTATGAGGGAATATGTTTCTGTGGTCTTAAGCCACCCGGTTTGTAGTGTTGTTTACAGTAGCCCTAGGAAGCTAAGAGGGGTCAAGGGTGATACTCAGGTTTCTGGAATGTGGGACCAGGGTTGGATGTGGTGGCTGGGTGGGGACCAAGTGTGGCAGGTAGATGTTGAGGTTTGGTCCAGGTCTGGATATATTGCCCCTCACCTTTTTTTTCAGTTTTGATGGGGGGGCCGGGCGTGAACCTGTCAACCCTGGTATAGGAGGCTGGAACCCTACTCCTTGAGCCACAGATGCCACCCTGGATATATTGCTTTTGAAGAGTCTGTGTGGCAAGCAGGCAAAAAGGGCCAGTGGCAGCTGGATTCATGGGTTGAGATGACTGTTTTGGATTAAATAGAACTGGGGAGTGAGGGGGAGAATATGTATGGAGATAGGGGAGAGGGGCAAGAACAGACCCACCAAGGAGACCAGCATCTTGGGAGAGGTAGAGGTGGGCAGTCCATGGAGACTTCTGAGGGGGAGCAGCTCAGGAGACAGGAGAGGACCTGTCCACAGCTCAGGAGCATGTGGGACCACAAAGATCTAGAAAATAGGATGTTTCAAGGAGACAAAAGGGGAAAGAAAGCTACAAAGAGGTAGCTTTCTTAAAAAAAAGACAGGGGGCGGTGCCTGTTGCTCAAAAAGTAGGGCACCGGCCCCATATACCGGAGGTGGTGGGTTCAAACCGGGGCCAGCCAAAAACTGCACAAAACAAACAACAGACAAACAAACAAAAGACAGGGAAGTGCTCACTGAGTTTGGAAATAAGACGGTGATTTTGGGAAGAACAGCTTTGGTGGAGTGAAGGAAACATGGGAGTCCCATTACTGCCTAATCCAGTTTTCAAGGTCTCCTCATAACAGGAAATCTTGGGATTCCTAGAAGTTCCAGACTCTTGAGACTGGACTTAACAAGGCTTGGTGTATGTATTATAACGATCAGCGGGTGGGAGTGAAGCCATTTCTACTCTGGCTAGATCCTGAGTCTTCAGGACTTCAAGTCTGATTATCTGTGTCTGCTGTCTGGGGACAAGGCCAGCAGTTACCTGCCTTTCTTGAAGCCATCATCTTTTTCTCTATTCAAAGAATCCAACAACTTTGTACATTTGCTGAGGTCTCAGGAGTCCTGGCCTAGGGAGTGAAAGATAGCAGTGGGATTGCTAGGACTACTAGCTACATTTACTTATGGGGTCTGGGATCCCTGGAAGGCCAGGATTCCATTATAAAGCTGTCATCCCGTGCTACAAATATCGTGGGAGGACCAGATTTCAGATACCTAAGAAAAACCAGATTGCAAGCGCCGGGCGTCCTCTGTACCAGGCAGAGGTAATGGCGCCATCTATGGGCCACTGCAAGAGAGAGCACAGGCATGATTGCAATAACGTGGGGAGAGGCGGTGGCCGGGTTCGGGCAACGGAATGCCCGCCATTCCTGTCATTTAACAAGTAAACGCTGCAGTGTTCTCCACGTGATCTTTGTTTAAGGACCAGGAATTTAACAGCAACACAAAAAAAGGACTGACCAGTATGTGGGTATGGGTGTGAATTAGGCAGGGGGAAAGATCAAGCTTGTGCGTGTCGGGTGTCCTATAAAAGCAATCCTAAAGGGAACTTTGAAAAGATCCTTTCCCAAAATATGACTAAAGGGGTGAATGGGGATGAGGTGTATGCTTGTATGAGGAGAGGCAGTGGATCACAGCTTGGGGACAAGTTTAGGGCTAGAAGTAATCAAAACACAGCCTGGGAAGTCCATTCGGTGTGTGTCAATTATTTAATAATACCCTACATTCGCTTACCAAGTGCCAGGCATTCTCACTGGTGCTCTAAAGCATGTACTAATTCACTAGCCTTCACAACAATCTTTGAGGTAGACGTTTTCTTAGCCTCTATTTTATATGTGAGGGCATTGAGGCACAGAGAGGTTGGGTAACTTGCCCAAGGCCACACAGGGCAGAGAAGCCAAGAGTCCAAGTCAGGTGGTCTGCCTCCAGAGCCCAAGTCTTAGCCACTGCACTGTCCTGCTTATCTGATATCTGCCACCAATATCTGCTTCATCTTCTTCTCAAATGTATTACATATTTCCTATCATTTAAAATGGAAGGCGAGGAACATAAATAAGCATTTATTGATTTTTTTTTTTTTTTTTTTTGCTTTGGGTGGAGTGCCATGGCATCATCATAGCTCACAGCGACCTCAAACTCTTGGGTTCAAACAATCCTCCTGCCTCAGCCTCCCGAGTGCCTGGGACTACAGGTACATGCCATAACAGCCGGCTAGTTTTTCCATTTTTAGTAGAGATGGGTTCACACTCTTTCTCTGGCTGGGCTCAAACTCCTGACCTCTAGGGATCCTCCCATCTTGGCCTCCCAGAGAGCTAGGATTATAGGCGTGAGCCACTGTGCTCGGCCGTATTGATGGTTTTGATTAAAGTGTTGATTGCCCATGATGGTTCAGGGCTGGGTTCTGGGGCTGCTGAGAGATGCCCCTCAATGTCAGGTTATTTTAGGGTTCTTGAGTGTCACCACCTGGGATGCTACGCCTCCCGGCACTGCACAAAAGACCCAGGCAGGACACGGACTGAAGTGCTAGCTTGCAAGAGGTGGGCCAACCAGAGGTGCAAGAGAGCCCTGAGCCGCCTCTGCAACGGCTATTTATTAAGGTTACCTACAACAGGTGTGGAGAGTGAAAGTAACGACATATGAGGGCTGCACGCGTAAGGATTGCCATGTGCTCTTTCCTCACGTGTTCTTTCCTCACAACCCCCAAGGAGAACCAAGCATTAATGTTTAACACCTGCTTACACCTGCTTAAGAGTGTTTAACACCTGTTTAACACCTGCTTAAGAGTGACCGATCTTATCTCATTCCAGAGTGTTTACTTGGGGGATTGCCCTAAGTCACAAAACATCTCTAGGCTTGCCAGGAGACTGTCCTGTTCTCAGCGTTTCCTTTTAATGTTATAAGAATCAGTAACTGTTCTTGAAAGCATGGTGTCCATTCCTGTACACTTGAGTCTACTTTACTCCATGGAAAGGAAAAAACTATGAAAAAAGTTTTTTTTCCAGTTTTTGGCTGAGGCTGGGTTTGAACCCGCCACCTCCGGCATATGGGGCTGGCGCCCTACTCCTTTAAGCCACAGGCACCACCCAAACTATGGAAGCATTTTAAGCAGGGGAGTGACATGGGCTGACTTAGGTTTTAGAAGCTGATTTAGGTTTTCTCCAAGGGTAATAGACATAGAGACCTGGCCATGACTGTGAAGCCAGAGCCCCTGTAGGTGTGGTCTCCTGGCCTGGACCCTAGGCCCGGTTTGGGGGAGGAACTGCAAGGGCAGAGGACAGGAGCACAGAAGACCAAAGTGAATGGGGGCAGGTATCTTCTCTCCTGCTGTCTTGCCACCTCTGAGGTGACTGTGTCCTGCCACAGTGCCTCACGAGATGGTGTTCTCTGTCTTGCCTAGCCACTGGCCTTTGCTCCTGGTCCATCCTGCTTCACTGTGAGGGATTTGGTATGTGGTGGGTGGGCTTTGGGGGCTCCATAACATCTTGCCCATGGAGGTGCCATGGGCCATCTGTGGCATCTGCCTGTAGGGGCTCCTGTTAGGATGGGCTGTGCCTCGCCCACAGCCAGAGGGCTGGATGCGATGACCCAGGGGTTCTTTCTGGCATGTTCATCTTTCTTCTCCTTTGTCATTTAGTTGAATACACCATGAAGCAGGAACAGTGAGGCGAGGGGGTATTGGTTTCACAGAAAGATTTGATCTGGGGTTAGCAGAGAGTATGTGGCCTAAAAAGGAAAGTCATCAGGACTGGATTAGGCCTGTGAGGAGACAGAGGAGGGCTAAGAGGAGCAAGACGAACAGCTTGGTGAGAAGCTCCAGCAGGTTCTGGGGGAAGTTTCTGCAAGAGCCCTTTTGCCTACTATCTGTCCCTAGCCTCCATCCTTTGCTAGACCATGAAAATGCACCTCCTGGACCTCCCACTGCAGGGAGTGTGATGGATGAGGTTTCCAGCTGCTGTGCTCTAAGACCTGTATGGCCGTGGTGCTGAGGCCACGTGTCCCAGCCAATGGTAGAGCATGGTGGGGACACTAAGGCAGGTTGCTAAAGAAGTATCGGAAGACTTGGGGCTCTCTGATGGGCGACTTTGGCTCTAGGACTTCCCACTGACTTTGTGAACTCTCACCTGCATGAGATGGACACCTCCTCCCAATCTCTACTCTCTCGTCCGCTTGGTTCAGACTCGCCCCATGGTCTGACAGCTCTCCCAGCCCCCTCACAGGTGTCTTCCCTAATAAATCTATTGCATATTTGTTTATTTATTTATTTTTTGAAACAGAGTCTCAGTCTGTCACCCTAGGTAGAGTGCCATGATGTCATAGCTCACAGCAACCTTAAACTCTTGGGCTCAATCGATTCTCTTTCCTCTGCCTCCTGAATAACTGGGACTATATAGGTGGCCGCCACAGTGCTTGGCTAATTTTTCTCTTTTTAGTAGAGACAGGGTTTTGGTGTTGCTCAGGCTGGTCTCCAACTCCTGAGCTCAAGGGATCCACCCACCCTGGCCTCCCAGAATTCTAGGATTACAGGCGTGAACCACCATGCCTGCCCTATTGCATGTTTAATTCTGCTTTGGCAGTTGCTCCTTGTAGGATCTGATATAATACACATGTCTTGTTTAAGAACAAAAGCCTCTTTTTATTTATTTGTTTGCTTTTTTTTTGAGTCAGTGTCTCACTATGTTGCCTTTGGTAGAGTGCCATGGCGTCACAGCTCACAGCAACTTCAAACTCTTGGGCTCAAGCAATTCTCTTGCCTCAGCCTCTCAAGTAGTTGGGACTACAGGCACTTGCCACAATGCCAGCTATTTTTTTTTTTTTTTTGTATTCTAGTTGTCATTGTTGTTTAGCCAACCTGGGTCAGGCTTGAATCCATCAGCCCCGGTGTATGTGGCTGGTGCTGTAACCACTGAACTACGGGTACTTAGCCTACATTTCTTTTTTATCACCCAGACTGGGGTGCAGTGGCATGATCATAGCTCACAGCAGCCTCAAACTCCTGGGCTTGAGTGATCCTCCCACCTCAGCCTCCCCAGTCAGTTTTAGATTCTTCCTTCTCCGGGTGTGGGGGGGGGCAGTTCTGATGCCCCACCTTTGCTGGGCTGCTGACAGTGAGGGTGACCAGGAACATGGGGCACCTGCAAGAGCTTGGCTTCCTGGAGCAGAGCCCTGCCCTCCTTCCTCTTCAGCACCAGGACCTGTTTTCACCAGTGAGGCAGCTTGCATGTGCTTCAGGCCACCAGGGCCAACTGCGCTCACTGCACTCACCCTCCTTCACGTCTTTGACTTTGGCTATTCTCTTAAACTGCCTCATTTTGGGTGATGGGTAAATAAGGGGCAGGGAGGAGCTTCCTTGTACCTGTGGCTCCTTCCCCAGTCCTCCTTCCTCACGATCATCTCCCTTTTGGCAGCCCCCTAATCCCCCCTACACGGGCCATGCATCCTTAAGTCTACGAAAGTAGAAAACTGTTCTCTACTTTCTCTGTACAAGTTCCTTAACGAAAAAGAGATGGCCAGGAAACCTTCCCTAGTTTCCTTTATTGACTTATTTTAACTTTTAAAACATTTACTGAATATTTATTGTGATAGATACTGCTGGTCATTTTTATGGATTTCCACAGTTAAGCTTTACAACTCTGTGAGGTGGGTACGATTGATTATTAAGATGTTGAGATGTTAAAAAGCTTGGAAGACTGGCACCAAGTACTGAACTAAACTTTCTGATTTCAAGGCTCTTTATTCATTCAATGGATATTTACATCAGTGCCTGACATTGTTCTGGGCAAATGGCTGTAACAGAGCCCCAAACAGGTAAAGGTTCCTGTTAGCAGCTTATTATTCCTGATCTCGGGGGCTTATTATGTCATTGTTAGGAACATCATTGATTTCAGAGTCAGGCCTAGGTTTGAACCCTTGCTCTCTCATGTTTTATCTGCTGCCCTGGGCAAACCACTGTGGCTGTCTGTTCCCAGGTTCTCCACCTGCTCTATGGCGGCTAAGCAGGTCCAGCTCAGATTGTTTTGGATGGGATGAGGCCATGTAGTAATGTCCAGTATGTAGATGCAAGGCAGGACACACCCTAAATTAGCGGTTCTCAACCTGTGGGTGAGCGAGCAGCAGTGGCTGCAGTTGAAGGGCCGTGGTATTAGGAAGGTTGAGAACCACTGCCTTAAATAGGTCATAGAACTGAAAGTTGACTTTTAATGACAAAGCAGAGCTGGAGCCAGGGCCTATGTCAGACTTGTGCTCTGGGAGTAGTGATGGGGGCTCCAGCCACACTGGGCTGGGCGGGCTGCATGGATCACTGCAGCCACTGCTGCTCGCTGGTGGTCTGGGGGACATCTCCGCATGAGTACCACTTCTTTCACTTTCACCCAAAGGCTTCCTTGGAAATTCTGATAGCACCTTGGAAGGGTCTTCGCCTTCTAGCTTAGCTAAGAGGTATTAAGATGCCTCTTAATATCTACCTTATTCCTTCTGATGAATTTGATTACAAATGTGCTTTGGTATAGTTTTCTTCATATTTCTTGTGTTTGGGGTTTGTTGAACTTTTTGGATCTGTGGGTTTGTACCATTCTTCAAGTTTGGAAAGTTCTCAGCCATTTTTTTTCAGAATTGTTTCTGACTGGGCACGGTGGCTCACGGCTGTAATCCTAGCATTCTGGGAGGCTTAGGCAGGTGAATCGCTTGAGCTCAGGAGTTTAAGACAAACCTGAGCAAAACCAAGATGCCATCTCTACCAAAAATAGAAAAACCGAGGCAAGAGGATTGCTTGAGCCCAAGAGTTGGAGGTTGTTGTGAGGTATGATGCCATAACACTTTGTCTCAAAAAAATTTTTTTTCTGACCCCCTCCTCTTAGAAAACTCTAACTGGCTGCTCACCTACCCACTATTTATTTCTTTCTTGTTGCTGATACATAATAGTTGTATATGTTCTTGGGGTGCATGTGGTATTTTGGGTTGTTTTGTTTTTGTTTTGAGACAGAGTTTCAGTATGTCACCCTTGGTAGAGTGCTGGGGCATCACAGCTCACAGCAATTTCAAACTCTTTGGCTCAAGTGATTCTCTTACCTTAGCCTCCCAAGTAGCTGTGACTACAGGTGCCCACCACAATGCATGGCTACTTTTTGTTGTTGTTGCAGTTGTCATTGTTGTTTAGCTGTCCCCTGGTCCAAGTTTGAACCCTCCAGCCCCAGTGTATGTGGTCAGTGCTCTAACCACTGAGCTATGGGAGCCAAAATACATGTGGCATTTTGATACATGCATACAGCATATAACGATCACATCAGGGTAACTAGAATATCCTCTACTTCAAACCTTTACCATTCTTTGTGCTGGGAATGTTCCCAATCTTTTCTTGTAGCTATTTTGAAATATACAATAAATTATTGTTAACTATATTTGCCCTTATTGTGCTATCAAATACTAGAACTTATCCTTCTATCTGTGTTATTTTGCCCATTAACCAATCGTTTTTCTTTTTTTTTTTTTTGCAGTTTTTGGCTGGGGCTGAGTTTGAACCCACCACCTCTAGCATAAGGGGCCAGTGGCCTACTCCTTTGAGCCACAGGCGCCACCCGAACCAATCTCTTTTCATCTCCCTCTCCCCAGTAACTTTCCCAACCACTGGTAACACCATTCTACTCTCTCTACCTTCACAAGATCAATATTTTTAGCTTCCACATGTATGTGAGAACACGTGACATTTGTCCTTCTGAGTCCATCTTGTTTCACGTAACATGATGTCCGTCAGTTCCGTTCACGTTCTGTTTACATTCATGTCAGGATCTCATTTTTTATGGCAGAATAATATTCCATTGTGTATGTACACCACATTGCTTTTATCCATTCATCCATCAATGGGCACTTAGGTTGATTTCATATCTTGGCTTTTGTGAATAGTGTGGTAATAAACATGGGAGTACAAATATCTCTTTGATGTACTGATTTCTTTACTTCTGAGTATGTACCCAGCAATAGGGTATATTGGTAGGCTTGATCATATGGGTAGTTCTATTTTTAGTTTTTTGAGGAATCTCCATGTTTTCTACAGTGGTTGTATTAATTTACTTTCCCACCAACAGTGTATGAGCATTCCCCTTTCTCTGCATCCTTGCCAGCGTTTGTTATTTTGTCTTTCTAAGTGGGGTGAGATGGTCTCTCATTGCAGTTTTGCTTTGCATTTCCCTAGTAATTAGTGATGCTCAACATTTTTTTGTATACTTGTTGGCCATTTGTTTTTTTTTTGAGACAGAGCCTCAAGCTGTCACCCTGGATAGAGTGCCATGGCATTACAGCTCACAGCAACCCCCAATTCCTAGGCTCAAGCGAGTCTCCTGCCTCTGCCTCCCAAGTAGTTGGGACTACAGGCGCCCGCCACAACGCCCGGCTATTTTTGTTTGGGTTGCAGCCAACATTGTTGGTTGGCGGGCCCAGGCTGGATTCGAACCTGCCAGCTCAGGTTTACATGGCTGGCGCCTTAACCCGCTGAGCCATAGGCGCCGAGCCACTTGTTGGCCATTTGTATGTCCTCTTCTGAGCATTCCCTATTTACCTCTTTTGACCATTTAAAAATCAGATTATCTGCTTTGTTTTGTTTTGTTGTTTTTGCTATTGCGTTCCTTATATATTCTGGTTATTTAATCCCTTATCCGATGGATAGTTTATAAATACTTCTTCCATTCTGTAGGTTGTCTCTTTACTTTATTGTTTCCTTTGCTGTGCAGAAACTTCCTTGCTTGATGGAATCTCATTTGTCTATTTTTGCTTTAGTTGCCTAGGCTTTTGAGGGCCTACGCCACAAATTTTTGCCCAGACGAATGTTCTAAAGCATTGGTATTTTTTGTTGTTGTTGAGAGAGAGTCTCAAGCTGTTGACCTGGGTAGAGTGCGGTGTCGTCACAGCTCACAGCAACCTCAAACTCTTGGGCTTAAGCGATTCTCTTGTCTCAGCCTCCCAAGTAGCTGGGACTACAGGTGCCCACCACAATGTCCGGCTATTTATTTTTTTCTTTTGGTTGTTGTTATCATTGTTGTTTGGCAGGCCTGGGCTGGATTCGAACCTCCTAACCACTGAGCTACAGGTGCTGAGCCTAGCATTGGTAGTTTTATAGTTTTAGGTTTTACATTTTAGTATTCAAGGTTTTTGTATATGATGAGAGAGAAGGGTCTGGCTTCATTCTTCTGCACATGGACACCCAGTTTCCTCAGTCCTATTTATTGAAGAGATTGTCCTTCCTCCATTGTATGTTCTTGGTGCCTTTGTTGAAAATGAGTTGGCTATAAATGCATGGATTTAATTTTGGGTTCTCTATTCTCTTTGTCTACATGCCTGCTTTTTTGCCAGTTCTATGCTGCTTTTCTTACTTTGGATTCGTGGTATATTTTGAAGTCAAGGTGGTGTGAGTCCTTACGCTTTGTTCTTTTTGTTCAAGATTGATTTGGCTAGAGTCTTTTGTGGTTCCATATAAATTTTAGAACTGCTTTTTCTATTTTTGTGAAGAATGTCATATGCATATTGATACCCATTGCATTGAACCTGTAGATTGCTTTGGGTAGTATGGAAATTTTAATAAGATAATTTTTTTCAGCTCTTAAACATAGAATTTCCCCCCATTTTTTGGTGTGTCCTTTTCAATTTCTTTTATCTGTGTTTTGTTTTGTAGTTTTCTTTGTAGAGAGCTTTTACTTTTTGGTTAAATTGATTCCTAGTTTTTTTTTTTCATAGCTATTGTAAATAAGATTGCTTTTTTTTTAAGAGACAGACTTTGTTGCCCTCGGTAGAGTGCTGTGGCAACACAGCTCACAGCAACCTCAGGCTTTTGGGCTTAAGTGATTTTCTTGCTTCAACCTCCCAAGTAGCTGGGACCACAGGTACCTGCCACAGGCCATTTTTTTGTTGCAGTTTGGCTGGGGCGGGCCTGAACCCACCGCCCTCAGTGTATGGGGCCAGTACCCTACTCACTGAGCCAAAGCCCAAGACTGCTTTCTTGATTTCTTTTTCAGATTGTTTACTGCTGGCATATGTAAATGCTACTAATTTTTATATGATGGTTTTGTATCCTGAAACTTATTCAATTTGTCAGTTCTAACAGTTTTTTGGGGGGAGGAGTGGTTAAAGTTTTTCTAAATATTAGATCATGTTGTCTGTGAACAATGCTAATTTGACTTCTTCCTTTCCAATTTAGACGCCCTTTATTTCTTTCTCTTTCCTAATTGCTCTGGTTAGAACTTCCAGTTATATTCAATAAAGTAGTGAAAGTGGTTTCCTTGTGTTCCAAATCTTAAAGACAGTCTTTCAATTTTTCCCCATTCAGTATGATATTAGCAGTGAGTTTGTTATATATGGCATTTATTATTTTGAAGTATATACCCAGTTTATCAGAGTTTATCCTGAAGGGATGTTGAATTTTATTCAATATTTTCCAGAATCTATTGAAATAACATATGGTTTTTATGCTTGGTTCTGTTAATGTGATGTATCACATTTGTTGATTTACACCATCCTTGCACCCCTGAGATGAATTGTACTTTATTGTAGTGACTATATACATATTTATATTTATACATATATATTTATATATTTTAGAGACAGAGTCTCACCTTGGTAGAGTGCCATGGTGTCATAGCTCACAGAAACCTCAAACTCTTGGGCTCAAGCGATCCTCTTGCCTCAGCCTCCCAAGTAGCTGGAACTACAGGCACCTGCCACAAAGCCTGGCTATTTTTAGAGATGAGCTCTCACTCTGGCTCAGTCTGGTCTGGAATCTGTGAGCTGAGGCAATCTACCTGCCTCAGCCTCCTAGAGTCCTCCACTAGGATTACAGGTGTGAGCAAGTATGTCCAGCCTGTGAATGATATTTTTAATTAAATTAGTTAATTTATTTGCTAGGGCCTCAATCTTTAATTGGGCCAGGCCTCATGCACTCACTTAGGCTCCAGATCTTGTTGAAAGCTGCAGTGTTAACACTGTATGTGTGCTCCTCAAACTTGGTGATTTCTTCTCCCAGCAAGCTGGTCCTTATCTTGTCACCCTCCACCACACACTAGGTCTTCAGCTTACAGATGTCATAGCCCATGGGCACCAGATTAGAGCCCTGGTAGACCAGCCCATCCAGCTGAATGGAGCACACACAGGCCTGTAATTGGGCCACATTCATCTCAAAATCTTAAGGTTTGATGTCCTAAAAGTTGGAGGCCTTGGCCACAGTATAGGCTTCTTAGTCGTCTCTGTATACTGCTGCAGCCTCTCTGCCTACAGCCAGATTGCCTCCTTGTCCTTCTCCTTGTTGTCACTGCCAGACAGGTCAGTGTCGTCATCCTCATCATCCTTGGCATGTGTGAACGCCATCTTTGATGGGGACGCTACTTGGTGCATGAGAGAAACAAGTTGACTTGTGGACTGGGACTGGGATGGGTGGGTGGGTGCACTTTTCTCTAGCACACTCAGCTCAGCTTGGAGATGGCTTGCTACAGAGCCTGCATTGCACATGGCATGTCCTGATTCTTTACTTCTTGGTTGGCAGACTGGATAGTGAGCTCACTGTGGTCTCCACTAGCCCTGCTGAAGGCCCTGGGGCCAAACTTCTGGCCAGGGGTTGCTGTCTGTTCTTTCTGGCTCTCATAATGTTGTAGAAAAATCACACTGGTGCCATTTTCCTGGTATGAGCAGCTAGCCACAGGCTAGTTCATCTGCTTATAGAATTTACTTTCTGCATCATCATATTTGAACTTGTTGAACCAGATCTTCTCATTGACCAGGAAGTTTGGAGCTGTTTTTTGTTTTTAATGCCAGCCAAGGATACAGTGACCAAAAGAGAGGACTGGGCTGGTGAAAGGGTGTGCATGACCTTTTAAATGTGTTGTTGAATCTGGTTTGCTAGTATTTGGTTGAGAATGTTTACACTGACATTCATCAGAGATATTGGTCTGCAGTTTTCTTTTTGTTGTTGTTGTTGTGTGCTTGTCTGGTTTTGCTATTGGATAATGCTAACTTTGTAGAATGAATTTGGAAGTAGCCCATCCTCTTAAGTTTTTTGGAATAATTTACATAGAATTATTAGTTGAGTTTAAATGTTTGGTAGAATTCAGCAGTGAAGCCATCAGATTCTGGGCTTTTCTTTGATGGGAGACTGGTTATTGTAGCTTCAATGTCATTACTCCTTATTGGTTTGTTGAGATTTTATATTTCTTCATGGTTCAATCTTGGCAGGTTGTATGTGTTTGGGAATTTATTAATTTCTTCTGTTTTTCATTTTTTTTGTCAGATAGTTGTTCATAATAATCTCTGATGATTCTTTGTATTTTTGCAGTATCAATTGTAATGTCTTTTTTAAATTTCTGATTTTATTTGGGTCTTCTCTCTTTTTTTCCTAGTCTAGCTAAGGGTTTGTTGGCTTTGTTTATCTTTTCAAAAATTTAACTTTTTGTTTCCTTAATATGTTGTTTTGGTTTTCTTAAAATCTCAATTTTATCTGTGCCTTTATCTCTGATCTTTATTATTTCTTTCTACCTCTGGCTCTTTCTCAACTCCCTCTTGAAGACCAACAACTATTATATTTGCTTTTTTGAGGCTATTTTCTAGGTTTTGTAAGTGTTTCATTTTTTTCATTTTTTTTTTTTTTTTTTTTTTGGGGGACAGAGTCTCAAGCTGTCACCCTGGGTAGAGTGCTACGGCGTCATAGCTCACCAGCACTGGGTAGAGTGCTGTGGCACCACAGCTCACAGCAACCTCCAACTCCTGGGCTCAAGCGAGTCTCCTGCCTCCACCTCCCAAGTAGCAGGGACTACAGGCGCCCGCCACAACGCCGGGCCATTTTTTTGGTTGCAACCATCATTGTTGTTTGGTGGACCCGGGCTGGATTTGAACCTGCCAGCTCAGGTGTACGTGGCTGGCGCCTTAGCCTGTTGAGCCACAGGCGCTGAGCCTCATTTCTTTCATTCTTTAAAAGTTTTTCTCCTCTGACAGTGTATTTTCAAGTAGCCTGTCTTTGGGTTCACTTATTCTTTCTTCTGCTTGATCATTTCTGCTATTGAGACCCTCTGTTGCATTTTTTTATTCAGACAATGTATTTCTGAGTTCCAGAAATTTTGTTTGATGTTTTTATACTTAAAACTCTTTGTTAAGTTTCTCTGATAAATTTCTGAGCTTCTTGTCTGGGTTATCTTGGAGTTTTCTGAGTTTCCTCCAAACTGCTATTTTGAATTTTTGATCTGAGGGCTCAAAAATTGCTATCTAAGCGCCAGGGTTGATAACCTCCTTGTTTTGTCCATTTGGGGAGGCGTTGGTTTCCTGTTTACCTGTTAATTCTTATGGACGTGTGTGTACATGTGAAGGGATAGTTATTTATTTCAGTCTTCACTGTCTGGTTTGGCTTGGTCTTTCTAGATAGAGTATGTCTGCTTGCATTGGTTCTCAACCTAGGGTCGCTACCCATTTGTAACAATGAAAATACATCGTGGCATTAGGAAACTTGAAAACCACTGGGAGGTTCTGTGCAGTTTGTGGAGTTCCCTTAGCCTTAGAGCACTGCCCCTCTTGGTCAGTAGATGGAGTCCTAAGCCCAGGTTTGCTGCAGTTTTCACAAATGCGATAAGTGCTTCATGAAGTGCTGGTTCTATAAGGCTGAGAGTTTTGAGACCAGTCTGGGCAATATAGCTAGACTCTACAAAACAATCTAGCTAGGTGTGTGATGCCCTGCAATGTAGTCCCAGCTACCTAGGAGGCTGAGGCAAGAGGATTGGTTGAGCCCAAGAGTTCCAGAGCTATGATTACCCCACTGCATCCCAGCTTGAGCAACACACTGAGACCCTGTTTCTAAAAAAACAAAAAGTTCAAAGCAGTGCCTGTCCTGGATCTGGGGTCTCAAATGGACTCCCTGGCTGTGTGAGAAGGCTGGGTCTGTGCCCAGAGGATCCATGGAGCATGCTTCCTATGATACGGTGTTGCTGAGCTGCGCTCTGACGGGCCTCCTTTGAATAACATGAAGAGCAGTCCGAGAGTCCTGTGCACTGGGTTTTCTAGCCTCACCTGCACGGATTGATTGTCTGTACCTTCCCTTAGGTTTTCTCCTCTATATAGGCACTTATGCTGCTTCCTGGGGGATGAGGCAGAAAGCGTTTCTTTTTTAAATTTTAGATTGATACCAGGGTACAAATGTTTAGGTTGAATTGTTTTTATTTTTCTTTTCTTTTTCTTTTTCTTTTCCTTCCTTCCTTCCTTCCTTCCTTCCTTCCTTCCTTCCTTCATTCCATCCGTCCTGCCATCCATCATTCGATCCTTCCTTCCATCAGTGTTTCTTTCTTACTTTCTTTATTTCTTTTTTTGTTGCAGTTTTTGGCTGGGGCTGGGTATGAACCTGCCACCTCTGGCATATGGGGCCAGAGCCCTACTCCTTGAGCCACAGGTGCCACCCAGTTTTTATTTCTAAGGTAAAATTCAAGCTATAGCTGATCCCTTCACCCAGGGGGCTTACTAACACCCTCACGTTGTACATATTAGGTAAGAGCCCACCAATAATGCCAATCACCCTTCTTCCCCTCCCCCTTAATAGACTATCTTGCGTTTTTCTTTTGTGTGGGTGTGTACTTGTTTATATATTGGTTTCATATTAGTATTGTGTACTTTGGATACTTTCCCTCCATTCTTTTGAATTTTTTTTTTGAGACAGTCTCACTTTGTTGCTCTTGGTAGAGTGCTACGGCGTCATAGCTCACAGCAGCCTCAAACTCTTGGGTTCAAGCGATTCTCTTGCCTCAGCCTCCTGAGTAGCTGGGACTACAGGTGCCTGCCACAGCACCCAGCTATGTTTTAGAGATGGGGTCTATTTCTGGCTCAGGCTGGTTTTGAACCTGTAAGATCAGGCAATCTACCTGCCTCAGCCTTCCAAAGAGCTGGGATTACAAGTATGAGCCACCACACCAGGCCATTCTTGTGATATTTTACTAAGAATGTGTTTCAATTCACTCCAGGTAAACACAAAAAGATGTGAAGTCTCCATCTTTTCTTATGGCTGTGCAGTACTCCATGGTGTACACATACCACAGTTTGATAATCCATTCAGGGGTCGACAGGCATTTAGATTGTTTCCACATCTTGGCAATTGTAAATTGAGCTGCAATAAACAATAGTGCAAATTCAATTGTTGATGATATGTCTTTATGATTAAATCACTTTTTTCTTCGGTTAGATACCTAGTAATGGGATTGTGGGACAAAATGGAAGGTCCATTTTTAGTTCTTTGAGAATTCTCCATAGTTCAGAAAGAGCTTTTTTGTGAGGTAACCCAAGATGGTAGGGAACTGGTTGTCCCTTGCAGTCTCTCATTTGTCAGTGGAGACCTTGAGTCCAAGGGAATTTTTCCACTTAATGTCTGGCAGCTTGGGGAAGGGGCATCGTGGACGGAGAAATTTGTTTCTCTTACCATCTGCATGCAATCTTCCACTTCTCTGTAGCCCCTGGGGTCATCACAGCTTCAATTCTGAGGGCTGGTGCATTGCTGGTGATAGTCTTGGCACTGGATACATTATTTTTTTGGTTTTTTGTATGTGAGAGTGAAGCCCAGATTGCTTCTACTCTGCTGTCTTGGTGATGTCATTCTGACCTGCTTTTTATTTCTTGAATTCTTTTTTCTCTCTGTATTTCATTTGAGATAGTTTCTATTGCTATGCCTTCACCTTTGCTAATCTTCTGTGATGCCTAATCTGTTGTTGTGTGTATGTGTGTATGTTTTAAATCTGAGATATTTCTGGAAGTTTGATTTGGGTCTTAAGAAAATATCTTGGGGTGGCACCTGTGGCTCAGTGGATAGGGCACCGGTGAGGTATATATATATAAGGTAGTGAGAAATACCTAGGGTGGTGGGTTCAAACCTGGCCCTGGCCAAACTGTAACAAAAAAATAGCTAACGTTGTGGTGGGCACCTGTAGTCCCAGCTACTTGGGAGGCTGAGGCAAGAGAATTGACTAAACCCAAGAGTTGGAGGTTGCTGTGAGCTGTGACGCCATGGTACTCTACCGAGGGCTATGAAGTGAGACTCTGTCTCTTAAAAAAAAAAAAAATCCTCCAGCTGGGTGCAGTGGCTCATGGCTGTAATCTAGCATGCTGGGAGGCTGAGACAGGTGGATTACTTGAGCTCACAAATTTGAGACCAGTCTGAGTAAAAGCGAGATCCTGTCTCCACCAAAAATAGAAAAACTGAGGCAAGAGGATCTCTTGAGCCCAAGAGTTGGAGGTTGCTGTGAGCTACGACACCAATGGCACACTGCCTAGGGTGACAGCTTGAGACTCTGTCTCAAGAAAAAAAAAATCTTAAAAAATATATATCCCTCATATTTCTACTTAACTTTTTGAACATATGGAATGCGGCTATAATGTCTGTTGTAATATCTTTCTTGGGTAATTCTAATGTCTGTGTCATTCTGGGTTAATTTCTTTTTTTCTTTAATTTTTTATTGTTGGGGATTCATTGAGGGTATAAGAAACCAGGTTACACTGATTGCATTTGTAAGGTAAAGTCCCCCTTACAATTGTATTTTGCCTTCAAAAGGTGTGGCACACACCAAGACCCCACCCCCTTCGCTCCTTCCCTCTCTCTGCTCTTCCTTTCCCCACCCCTCCCTCATTCTTTCTCTCTCTGCTCTCTCCTCCCCCCACCCACCGTGTCATTAATTGTCATTACTTGTCCTCATATCAAAATTGAGTACATGGGATTCATTCTTCTTCATTCTTGTGATGCTTTACTAAGAATAATGTGTTCCACTTCCATTCAGGTTAATACAAAGGCTGTGAAATCTCCATTTTTTTAAATGGCTGAATAGTATTCCATAGTGTACATATATCACAGCTTGTTAATCCATTCCTGGGCTGATGGGCTTTTAGGCTGTTTCCACATTTTGGTGATTGTAAATTGAGCGGTAAAAACAGTCTAGTGCAAGTGTCCTTATGATAAAAGGATTTTTTCCCTTCTGGGTAGATGCCAGTAATGGGATTGCAGGATCAAATGGGAGGTCTAGTTTGAGTTCTTTGAGAGTTCTCCATACTTCCTTCCAAAAAGGTTGTATTAGTTTGCAGTCCCACTGGCAGTGTAAAAGTGTCCCCTTCTCTCCACATCAATGCCAGCATCTGCAGTTTTGAGATTTTGTGATGTGGGCCATTATCACTGGGGTTAGATGGTATCTCAGGGTGGTTTTGATTTGCATTTCTCTAATAATTAGGGATGATGAGCATTTTTTCATATGTTTGTTAGCCATTTGTCTGTCTTCTTTAGAGAAGGTTCTATTCATGTCTCTTGCCCATT